>JARYGA010055397.1:0-28107 GCA_030545235.1 Helianthus tuberosus | reverse complement strand
CATTCCCCTAACTAAGCTAACCTGTAAATCTGTTAAGTTTGAATGGGGACCAAAACAAGAAGAAGCCTTTAGAATCCTTAAGTAAAGACTAACCAACGCACCCATATTAGCATTACCAGAAGGGACTGAAGATTTTGTAATCTATTGTGACGCTTCTAAGTTAGGTTATGGATGTGTGTTAATGCAACGTCAAAAGGTTATTGCCTACGCATCTAGACAACTTAAGAATCATGAAGAAAATTATTCAACCCATGATTTAGAATTAGGAGCTAGAATTTTTGCCCTGAAAATTTGGAGACATTACCTCTACGGTAGTAAATTTACTATCTTCACTGATCATAAGAGTTTAAGGTATGTTTTCGGGCAAAAAGAGTTAAATATGAGACAAAGACGCTGGATGGAAATATTAAGTGATTACGAATGTAATATCCAGTATCATGCAGGAAAGGCTAACGTAGTAGCCGATGCTTTAAGTCGAAAATATCATGAAAAGCCCAAAAGAGTACGTTCTCTTAAATTAAATCTACAAGTAGATTTAAATGAACAGATCAGGAAAGCATAAGAATCAGTAATCAAGGACGATACTGAAAAATTGAAAGGAATTAGAACAGGGAAGAGATGGAATATGGAGATTCCATCAGAAAAGGATGTGGATACCTAAATTAGGAAATCTACGCCATCGTATATTAGAAAAAGCCCATAAGTCTAAGTATACGATGCATCCTGGAAGTGATAAGATGTATTAGGACTTAAGAAAGAATTTTTGGTGGATAGGAATGAAAAAAGATATAGCAGCTTATGTTTCTAAATGTTTAACCTGTACACAAGTCAAAGCTGAACATCAGAAACC
This sequence comes from Helianthus tuberosus, assembly GCA_030545235.1. Taxonomy (NCBI): domain Eukaryota; kingdom Viridiplantae; phylum Streptophyta; class Magnoliopsida; order Asterales; family Asteraceae; genus Helianthus; species Helianthus tuberosus. The sequence continues at coordinate 27,257 of JARYGA010055397.1, read as the reverse complement.
CTCCGGTTTATTACAGCAGCTAGAAATGCCGGTGTGGAAGTGGGAATTGATAACAATAGATTTTGTTACCAAATTACCCAAAACAAGAAAAGGTAATGATACAATCTGGGTGACTGTAGACAGGTTAACTAAGTCAGCTCATTTCCTACCAATGAAGGAAACTTTCAGTATGGAACAATTAGCTAAGTTATATGTAAATGAAATAGTTTCATTACATGGAATTCCTTTATCAATTGTTTCTGATATGGATAGCCGTTTTACCTCTCATTTTTGGGCAAGTTTCCAAAAAGCAATGGGAACCAAGCTAAATCTAAGCACAACTTACCATCCTCAAACGGACGGACAAAGTGAAAGGACAATTCAGACAATGGAGGATATGCTTAGAGCTTGTGTAATTGATTTCGGAGGTAATTGGGATGATCACTTACCATTAATAGAATTCTCTTATAATAACAGCTATCACACAAGTATTAATGCTGCATCATTCGAAGCACTTTATGGACGAAAATGCCGAACCCCAGTCTGTTGGTCAGAAATAGGAGAAAAGCAACTATCCGGACCTGAGATAGTGCAAGAAACAACAGACAAGATCATTCAAGTCAAGGAACGACTAAAAGCAGCACGCGATCGACAAAAGAGTTATGCTGATAACAGGAGAAAGCCATTGAAATTTCAGGTAGGAGACAAGGTATTATTAAAAGTTTCACCTTGGAAAGGAGTGGTAAGATTCATCAAAAGAGGAAAGCTAAGCCCCATGTATGTTGGACCTTTTAAGATTATTAGAAGAATAGGACCTGTAGCCTATCAGCTACAACTGCCAGAGGAAATGGCCGGAATACATGACGTATTTCATGTATCTAATCTCAAGAAATGCTTAGCTGATGAATCTTTAGTCGTGCCTCTTAAGGAAATAGAGGTAAATGAAAAGTTGAAGTTTGTAAAGAAGCCTCTACAGATTGAAGACGGGAAAGTCAAGAATCTCAAACACAAGAGATTAGTTCTGGTCAAAGTAAAATGGGATTCCAAGAGAGGACCAGAGTACACATGGGGAGCTTGAATCAGAGATGCAAAAGAAATATCCACACTTATTCCAGTAGACCTCGAGGACGAGTTCTAAAACAAGGTGGGGAGGATATAACAACCCTACAAAATTATTTTCGACACCTCTAATATAATTAAAATGTCCCTATATGCCTTAAAATATACCCCGTATGCGAAAACCGAGCCCAAAATACCTTATGTAATTAAAAATAAAAATAAAAACAAGAAAATACAAGCACTCGCGGGCCGCGAAGGCCTTGCCTTCAGGCTACGCGGGGCGCGACAGTTGGTCACCAGGGCGAGCCCTAGGTTGCCAAGTGTCCACCATTCGTGTCGACCCTATAGTGCTGACCAGTCATAGCTAGGCCCTACTCACCCTAGGTCGCGGGGCGCGAAGGACCCCCTGTGTGGTCTACGCGGGGCGCGAAAAGGTCGACGACCACAACTATAAATAGAGGCCCTCGGCTGTTCATTTTTCGTTGTTCATTTCTCAACTTTCTCTCTCAATTTCTATATAGTATACACTATACTCGGGCATAATACCCCCCCTAATTAATGAAGTTCTGCCTCGTTTTAAGTATCATAACCCCCGGTTACTTATTAGATACCCTGCCCGATTGATCCAGGGTTCCGTAACGGCTGTCGTGGTTCTGCCCGACGTAGTTGTTGGAATACCGTCTCGGGGAGGGTATTACTAATGTAAATATTGGGTTATTATACTAACGTGTGTGCATCTGTGTAATTAATAGATAATCACCAGGAAATCCTAAAGGAAAACCCTAAGACAGCAATGTGAGTAATCTCCTTTTTGTAAACTGTTTTTACAAAACCTCACATAATTAACATTATATTAAACAGTGATTGAGTATTTGTATTCTACAATTATCGTCGGTATGTTGGGGGTTTTGTATACAAAATTTGTTACTACATTGTGAGTAGTAACATAACCACAAGTCGGGTTGACAATACCGTGGGTGGTAATTAAAGTAGATGGAAACAAATGTAATTGCGAGATCGCCCTCAATACTGTAAACTGGTTTTACCAATCTTGATTAAACTGGTATTCACTCACTAGTATTTTCCACTGACAAAATGTTTTTTAAACGAGTTTCAGGTAACAAAATGTGAAAGCCAATTAGAAGCCAGCTGGACAGCACTGAAGGCTTGGAAAAGTAGCTATAAAAGTTACCTAAATAAAGAGATGTTTTATTTGAATAAAATAGGGTTTATCCCTATGAAAATGTGTGTACTTGAAAATTGGGAATTTCCCATATGTTTAATATTATAAAAGCGTGGTATTTTACTCTGATAAAATATTTTCTAACTACGATCCTGATGTAAATTCCGCTGCCAAAATGATAAACAACCGATACCACCAAGACTGGCCGCGGCAGCTCGTTCCTAGGGTATTAGGGGACGGGGGTTGCGACACTAACCAAACACTAAAGTTACTTAATATTAGTTAAAATAATTGTATTTATTGTAAAAATATCAGTTTACAATCTGTTTTAAAACAGTTTTGCAAAATTTGCTTAAAAAGCCGATTTTTACCGTTTTTAAACGCATAGTCTTGTACCGAACTTTACCGAAACCACCCCAAGTCATCATGACTTCATATTTTAACAAAACACATATTATCTACTGAATAAAATGATGGTTATATTCATGTTAGTTCGGATTTCATGCATGTCACATTTATCACACAATTTCACCCAATTTACTACTTTTTAAGCTTCATGTACAGCATGCAAAGCTACCCAAACTTATGACATGATTTTATATCATCATATTATATCACAAAAAATTATTTTTAGTGATCACATAATGTTTTAACTTAGTTTTATCACATCATTTCAAGTTCACTAAATCATGATCATTTAGTCATCACACATACTTATGTACAAGTACCTAATGCATGTTCATTTCATCATCATCATTCAAGACTTAAATACACTCATCCTACATTTATTATGATTCCTTAACAAATCCAAATCATAATCTTTGCTCAATCATTCATCTAATCATCACATCATCAAATGCATGTAAAATTCTTCACATTTATGAACATGTCAAAACCCACAAATTCAAACATATACACACATATGTATATACATATGTTTCCAAATTTCAACTTTTTCATTTAATTATCTCATATCACAAAAATCTTTCATAAAGAACCTTTTTGAGTAAACATGCATAAACCTTTCAAGAATCTTATCAATCACAAATCAACTAAAAATCAAAACAAAATCATTATCACTCACACATGCACACTCATGGCCATACATACATACATATATACTTCCATTTTTTGTTTGATTAAAACCATTTTCTTATTTATATTTCAAAGTTTGAGAAGAATTCCAAGTTTATGTGAAACTTTCCATCATCATTTTCATCAAGATTTCAAGAACAAGATTGTTTAAAATAAAGTTTATACCTTTCAAAAGTTTGATAGGTTTTCATAAAAATGGGTGAGATTGAGCTTGTTCTTCCTTGGATTCACCTTGAAAACCTTCTTGGATCTTTAAACAAACTTGAAACTAGCTTGTATCATACATGATTCTCCATAACTTGGTTAAAAATTTGAAAATGGTGGTGAGTAGAGGGGTGTTTGGCCGAGAGTAAGAAGGAGAGAGGAAGAGATGAAAAGTTTTTGATCTTGGAAACTTGTTATTGTTGAGTGTAGATGTTTTGTAATGATTAGGTTCCACATACATCAAACACATGGCACAAAGAAAATTTGGTGGACACCCTATGGGGCCGCCACCTTGCTCACATACACTTTCTCTCTCATGCACATACACATATGCATATCCATGCAAAAACTGGTATTTAACTGATTACCGGGTATTTTATTTCGCGTTTAAAATCATGTTATCGTTCTATAAAAATTAACTCGCCATAATATTGCTGAACAATATTTTGTTTTCCCTAGATTAGTTTCGTTGTCTGTATTTTGCAGTATACGCACGGTATTGCGCGGTACACGCTTAAATTCGAAAATAAGGATTTTAAGCGTTTTAATTACTTTTTCTTCACGAGTATGATTAAAAATAGAATTTTAATCATAACGGAATATTTTTAGGGTTTTAACATTATCCAGGCGGTCGCCGACGTTCGTTTCGCATTTTGTTCGTTACGCGATAAGCATTTATCTTATTATTGCCAACATAATTTTCAACTAAGTCTGGCTTTACCAATACTTCAAATACTATAAATTAACTTCATATTTAATAATTTAGTGCCTTTATTTATTGATAACACGTGTCATACTAGTACGGTACAAGCTTAAAATAGCCAGGTGTCACATAATGATTCTCGTTTAAGATGTTCGTCGAGAAAATTAATCGCCGGCGAATTAAAGAGAGGATAGCTTTACTATATTTTTTATTGTCGCCAAGTTCTACACCATTTCTATTTTTATGTAAATATTTAGTGTTTTATTTGAATTTGAATTTAGACATAACTCGACGGCGTCTTTTTAATAATTTATTACTCATTATAATGGTAAATCACTTGGAATTTGCGATTTTATTTAAATAATATTTTGACTCGATTCTTTGTTCAGTCTCTTGTATGAGTGATGATATAAATTTTTCTAGTAAGAACACATTCTTTGAACCAGAAATGTGTATAAATGTTGGGTATGTTTTATATTGTGTATTGCAAATATTGATGTGTTTTATGTGTGAAGTGTGTGTTTAATTGTGAAAACTGATATAACACAATATGAAGAAATCAGAAACTGATAAATCACAACGTCAAGAAATAATGAATGTGTCGAAATGTGTCGAAATGTGTGATGAGTGTGTTTAATTGTGAAAATTGATACAACACGGTGTGAAAAAAAAAACAGAAACTAATAAAACACAACATCAAGAAATAACTAATTAGTTTTACGTTTCAAACTTCAGATGAAGGATGCTATATTTTATTGTGAAAACTGATATAACACAATTTGAAGAACCAAAAACTGATAAAACACAACGTCAATAAATAATTAATGTGTTTTATGTTTCAAACTTTAGATGAATTAATTGTGGATATGAATGACGTAACTGCCGTTTTTTAATAGTTAATAGATATATAGTTTCCATAAAAATAGTCTTTCATTGTTTAATAAATATATCTTCAAAAAATAAAATTAATTATTGAATTACTTTAATATCCTTTAGTATAGAATCCCTGGATGTCACATGTCACTTTTAGAATACTTTCTGCACTTTGTAGAAAAATTGGACTTTGTAGCCAACTCTTACCCTCATATATATATATATATATATATATATATATATATATATATATATATATATATATAGGGGGGGCCCGCTAGAATGAGAACCACCACGAGTTATGAGAACCACGAGAACCAAGTGCCACGGAGGGGCGTTGACCACGAAATTTTTTTTACACCTAGATCCGTATATTTTAAGACCGGGTGTAAAAAAAAATTTCAAACGGCGCGCCCGAGGGGGTAGTTTTTTACACCCAAAGTTTGGGTTTTTTTATTTTTTTTTTTCTTTTTTCTTTTTTTTTTTACAAACTTTGGGTGTAAAAAACTACCCCCTCGGGCGCGCCGTTTGAAATTTTTTTTTTACACCCCGGTCTTAAAATATACGGATCTAGGTGTAAAAAAAATTTCGTGGTCAACGCCCCTCCGTGGCACTTGGTTCTCGTGGTTCTCATAACTCGTGGTGGTTCTCATTCTAGCGGCTCCCTATATATATATATATATATTTATTTATTCAAATGAGAATAAAAATTTTGTAAGAATAAAAAAAATAAATTTTAAACCAATAGAAATGCTCCATTTTATTTCATTTAATGTTTGTATTTAATGTTATTAATAAGGGCATACAGGTAAATTTCTAATTGTAATTAGAGAGCTAACTAATTAAAATTGTAACTCATTTTTAAATAGACTATTTCAAGATAAAATAATTTAGGGTGAATGACAATTTTCAGCATGTGTAGGATAAATTTTAGTATACGTGTAAGATAAATTCTTAAATGTGTATGATAAATTTAGATATGCGTAGGGTAAATTTAGGTAAGTGTAAGATACATGTATGATAAATTTTGAAATGTGTAGGATAAAATGTTTTTTGCTTTATTAATTAGAGAACATAATTAATGGGAGAAGTTATAAGCTATTTAATGTTTTCCCTTTATGCATTTTCTTCTTTTTCTTCTCAAATGAACCTTCCCCTACACACTCAAGTTATATAACTCCACTTTCTTACGCATTTGCCACGTGTCGTATAACCCCACATCACAAGGGTTTATGGGAGGTTACCACTACGCATGGCCTAAGAAGTGTGTGAGAATAAGAAAGATTATAAATGAGGGTTCAAATATTAACATTTTTGAAAAATAACTATAAACAAAACTAGGGGTGTGCAAAGTCAGTTAACCGTGTGTTAGGTTAACTGAGGGTTCGGTTAATTGAAAAGTAATAACCATAACCATAACCGATGGTCGGTTAACCGTTGTTTGGTTAACCACTGGTTATCAGTTGGTTTCGGTTAATTTTGGTTAATTATCCAATGTATATAAAACTTGTAAAATATAAACTCATAAATATAAAACTTGCAAAATTATATAGATACCACATGCATATTGATAATGGACTCTATGTACATAATAAAACAAATACTAATGAACCCTCAATTGGAATAAAAGGTTAAAAAAATCTAATGGGTCGTGAACTTATAAATAATATTACATTAATAGAGTTTGGTATATTTGTGTGTGTGTGTGTGTGTTTGGCTAATCAGTTTGGTTCGGTTATTTTTTGTTTCAGATATATGATTAACCAAAACCGAAAGTTCAGTTATTCAAAAACCAATAACCAAACCATTGGTTATTGCTTCAGTTCAATTTTTCAGTTCGGTTAATTCAGTTTTCGATTTCAGTTAGGCTATAGGGTGTGGTTGGAGCCCCATGGGGCTTTATCAAGTCCACGTCAGCGCCACCTAGAATCCACCTCACCTATGGAGCCCCCTTTAATTTACATGGTGTGGATGAAGCCCCCTATTAATAAAATTAAAAAAAAATAAAAAGATTTCATTGGTGAATTTACATGGGCCCCACCTGATAAAGCCCTTTCGAGCTCGTTACCATGGTGGCGGAGGTTCAATGGCGCCCCGGCTTAGCGCCGGGGGTGTGGACGATGGCGGGGGTGGGGCGCTATAGGTGTCCAGCTGGCGAGGGTGGCGCCCCCACACCCTCCAGCCTTATGATTAATTCTCACCCCTAAACAAAACCATTGAAACTACAATAGGGAATCTCTTTCTCCTTTTAACTTCCCTTCACATGCCCTTAAAAACATTATATTATAAAAATAAGATAACATTGTATTTTTAAGCATAGTGAGATACCATCCACTTTAATGTTGTAACATTACACGAATAAATACCAATAATAATAACATAGTCAAAAAAGCATACTGTCTTGCACTCCGTACAACTGTGTTTCCTTCACGCAACCCTCCAACCCAACCCTAAAATAAACCATTCCATCAAACAAATTGGTGCCTTCAAGGTTCAGCAATGGCAGAGTAAGCACTCTTTCTTTCTCTCTCTCTCTCACACACACACAACTATCTTCATTCATCTCTTCTTTTGAATCCAACTTCTTTGTATGCAGATCTAACGGATACTCAACTTACAATCAACAATCAAGATCCACCACAAGCATTCACGTAACCGCACTAGACGGTCTAGTAAACGTCAACTCACTGTTCACAATAGCAGTATTCGTCGGCCTATCTCTCACCACCCCAGGCCAACGCAGCCTGGAGAACCGGTCCGCCTGCGACTCAGATATCTCAGTTGCTAAAAAGCTTCTGGTGTTCGAAGTCGTATCTTTTAGTTTCTTTTTATTCTCATCACTTGTTGCTCAAGGCTTGAAACTGGCAATTAATTTGCTCAACAGTAAGGATGTTGATGATGCGTTTAGGGCCCATATTAATTTGAAGGCGTTGCGGTTTGGGATGTTGGGATCGGCTCTTGGGTCGGTTATGGGGTGCTTGTTTTTGATGCTATCGATGGTGAATGTGATTGAGATTCGGTTGGGGATGTTGAGTTGTGGGAGTAGATCTACGGTTAATGCGGTTGCTTCTATGATTGTGTTGGTTACTTCTGCTCTTTTGGTTTATATTTCTACTGCTGTTTATGCTTTTTTGCATTGATAATGTGTTGATATATATGTTCAATTGTAATTTCTGATTTGAAGCTTGCTTGTTTGTTTGTTTGGGTGTTCTTGATTTGGAATTTGGATTATGTGTTTGGGGTTTTGACTCTTTTTTGGGTCAAATGGTTGACCCTGTTTCGGTTTTTGTCCAAAGTTTTATTAACAGGTCTGATTTACGTTCCAGTTTTGGAATTAAACCTTAGGAAATTCTTGTTTTTATCCCGGTTTAGGAGTAGTTGGTTTAATTTCGTATCACACAATCTTGTATTTAAAATAATCGACTATGTGACCGTAACTGAAACCGAAACTCTAGTGAAACCGAACGGTCTCCATATGCTTTTTTGACCATGTTATTTTTTTATTTGGAAGGGTGAATTTCTTGTGTTAGGCCAATGTTAGAGAGTCTTGATGCCTTATTTTGGTCAGACTATTTTGTTTTAACTTGGCTCATACTGGCTTCAAAGTTTGGCTTGGATGTTCTCCTGGGAAATCATACCGCAGACTACCATTTGACAGACGTTATACCACATCACAAGAGCTGAACGTTCTCTGGCATAACACATGGTGGGACGAAAATCCTCGCTTAGGCCATACTATGTTATCTTAACTGGGTCCACGCTGGCTTGGGTGTTCCCCTGGGAAACTATACCGCTAACTGTCACTTGACAAATGTTGTGCCACACCACTTGAGTTGAACACGCTCTGGCGTAACACACGGTGGGACGAAAACCCTCACTCCGGCCAGACTATTTTGTCTTAAGCGGGCCCATGTTGGCTTCAAAGTTTCACTTGAGCGTTTCCCCGGGAATCCATACCACCGACTGCCACTTGGCTGCGTCTATCAAGAGAGAACGCAAAACCAACATCTAATCGAGTCAAGACAAATAAATTCAAACATTCGAGCTGATTTGTTAGAACATGTTTCAATACTTTCTAGATTCGACTCCGATGAAGAAGAAAATGATTGATTTTTTTTTTTTTTTGTAATGTAATGTATTTTTTATTGTAGTTATTTAATTTAAATAAAATGTGTTTTTCAAATTACTTTACTAAATTCTATCATTAGTATAAAAAACTTAGGTGCCACATGACATCCTAACGCCGGTTTGACCACGCCCCTTCCACACCCTACTTTTTTGTGTGTGGACTGGTGGAACTCACACCTGTCACGTGTCGAGCAATGTCTCCAACCCAAGCTTCTCCATATCCCGTAGTCTTAGGTGCCACATGCATCTAAACGGTTTAGATGTTTTATATCCAACTATGTAACTGAAACCATAATTCGAGTGATCCGTATGTTTTCAAAAATTGGCCCCATAAATTTGTAAGAAACTTTGTTTGAATCTCTCCCAAGTCCCAATACCTTTTGTTTTCCTTGGTCTTTTGATTTGTAATTAGTTGTTCAATCAAATCCCTAGTCCCTTTTCCCTTGCCTCCATCGTCGCATGTACACACTAGTGTAGACCATCAAGGGCCGAGCTTTATTAGGGCGGGGTTGCCCTAGTCCCACCGATTTTTTGCTCGTAGCGTTAATTTTACCGAAAAATCCGATTTTTTTTGTATGGTAAAATAAGATTTTTAAGAGTCCGGTGTCCACCGATATGGATTTTGAAAGTCTGGCCCCCACTGAGTTTTCATTTAAGCTTCACCACTATATACCATCTCTAAAAAAATTGTTGTTTCTCCTAGCTTCTCCCCAACTTCTCTTGGAGATTAGACTCCCTTCCTCAGTTCCTTTCTCAGTCTTTTCAACTCCAAATCGGTTTTCTTCAGTTTCGTCATGCTTCAAGTGATAGTCCTATTCACTATGTCAACTTTTTACGTTCTTACTCAGATAAAACTATAATTTGCAACATGACGAAACTGAAGAAATTAGATGAACGAACATGATGAATAACTGCTTGGGAGTTGAGAAGATTGGATCAATTGGTTACTGATGTATAAGAATTTATACATCTTTTAAACGTCAAATACGCCCCGTTTATGCGAAAACTCTTTGTATTTTCATTGATTTTGGAACTCATTTGAGTTGTTTGTGAAAATACAGGTCTGGGCTTCGGCCCGGTGATGAAACGAAGGCTTTTGGAGCAAAATGGAGCAAAAACAGAACATTTCAGCAAACTACCAGATATGGCACGACCGTGCCACCCATGAGCACGACCGTGCCAGCCACTCCGACATTGGCACTCTCGATCAGCACCATCATCCAGCACCAGCACCATCAAAAATCAAGGGAGCACGACCGTGCCATATGGTGGCACGACCGTGCCAGGTCAATTTTGTCCCCAAATCAGCTTGTTTCCCAGAATAAGAGAATCATGGCCGAGCACTATCGGCTAGCACGCCCAGACAATGCCCGAGCACGGTCGTGCCACCTCGGGAACTTTTGAGCGGGATTTTTTCCAAAATGGTAGCATACTTGGTCAACATTCAAGAAAGTGGCTCTGACACTTGCCAAGCACGACCGTGCCAAAAGGTGGCATGGTCGTGCCATTCTCCCAGCAGCTTAAATACGAGTTTCTAGCTCATTTGGAAGGGAGTTGGAGCATTTTGGTGACTTTTTCTCTCAAGAATCTGGTCTTGGAAGCTTGTTGGAGCCAAGAGGGAGCCTTGAAGAGGACTTAATCACTTGAAGATCTACTCAAACATCATTTAAATCTTGTCTTTAACTTGGTTAGCTTACTAGTTACTACATTATGAACAATTTATGTTTATTTGCACTTGATTTGGTAGCCATGAGCCTTATGGGCTAAACATTTGAGTTGTCTAAACTTTGTTGAAGCTAATGAATATGTGATAACATGGAAGTAGATGTGATGATTGTTCTTGTTAATCTTCATGTTGGTATTTAATCTTGTTCTTGGAGTTCATGTGTATGCTTAAAGTTCTTGTTCTTGAATGTTTGCTCATAAGCATTTACATGTTGTGTTGGAAAGCCCATGTAAAGATTATGATTATTGAATCTTGTTAACTTGTTAGTATGATTCATAGCATGAAACTAGGAATGGTGAGTGCTAATGTGATTGAATGATGATTTGAGCATATGTATGAATTCTTGCATCTAGATTTGGAAAGATCATGAGTATGTTTATATGGATTCTATAGTTTGTGTTCTTGTTAGTTTGATGATTTAGGCCAAAATTGTTAGCTAGCATGACCATGCTTGTGGTTCATATCAAGAACATGATGATAGTGCCAACTACTTGAAACCAAGTTAGGGTGATTAGTGTGTTTTTCATATTAGTTTTCCCTAATTTGTAGAGTTAGGAGTTTTGACAAACAAATAACTCATCATTAAAGATTAACATCAACTTAGCAAGTGAGCTTAAAAGAATAATTTTTAGGTGATTAGAATGTTAATTCATTTTTAGTTTTCCTAAGAATTATAGACTAGGAAGCCTTGATTGGGGACTTAGTCAAATTTAGAGCTTGCATCATCACAATTCCTTCCACCTTGTTGTCATATGTTTGTTAGTGGATACTTAGTTTAGGCAACCCTTTCTTAGATATTGTTCTTTGTTAGAATTTTTAGTAGTTTATTTAATTGCATGCTAAGTTAGAAAAATCAACCCAATCATTTGAAAAGGCTTTAAAGTAGCAAAAGTTTAGTATCGAGACACCGCATCCACGGATTGATATCCGGTTCTTGCCGATTAGCTATATTACCGCCCGACGGGTACACTTGCCCTTTGTGTGTGTAGTTAGTTCCTAGGTGAAAAACCATTTTAAAACTAAATTTATGTGAAGAAAAACTTAATCAAAAATATATTTAATTCACGCACATCAAGTTTTTGGCGCCGTTGCCGGGGATGCGGTCTTCTTGAAAACGATTCGAGTTGCTTATTTAGCCATTGTGAAAAGTGTAAAAAGTTTTTGTCTACTTGTTTTATTTGCCTTTGCTTGACTATTTGAAAAAAAAAATGATTATTTGCTAGTTGTTTTTGTTTTTGTATATATTTTGTGCATTGTGCTCCTCCTTATTCCCTACAGGTCGTGCATGTCCTCAACCCCCGCTGCTGATATCGTTGAGCCTTCAGCGGAGCCGGAGCGTGATCTTCACCGGAGGCTGCGGGAGCGGTTTCGCTTGGTAGCCGAGGCGATCGAGGTAGACGCGGGAGGAGACGACACCTTCTACGAGGTTCAAGTAGACATGGCGGACGCAGAAGAGAATAGGATCTTGAACGAAATTGGAAAACCGTCACTCGATGGTTTACCTGCGAGCATCAATGCACCGACGATTGACAATAATAATTTCGAGATCAAGGCTGGCACCATATCGATGTTGCAGAATGCGATACAGTTTTATGGCAAGGATCACCAGGATCCTAGTGTTCACATTGCGGGGTTTCTAGAGGTTTGTGCCACGTTTAGGATTCGTGATGCATCATCGGATGCTATCCGCCTTCGGCTCTTTCCGTTTTCTTTACGGGATGGAGCCAAGGAGTGGCTGCTTTCACTTCCAGCTGGATCTATTACTACATGGAATCAATTAGCTGAGAAGTTCCTTCAGAAATATTTCCCTCCAGAGAAAACTGTTCGGTTGAGAACCAAGATTCTGAACTTTCGTTAGGACGAGGACGAGTCCCTTTACGAGGCATGGGAGCGTTTCAAAGAGCTTATGAGGAAGGTCCCACATCACGGGTTGCCCAAGTGGCAACAATGTCAGATCTTCTACCATGGTTTGGACAGTCAGGGACAGATGATGGTTGATACATACTCGGGTGGGGATATCGGCACGAAAAATGCCACCGAGGCATTTGAGATTCTAGAGAGATGCGCCGCGAAAAACCGGACGCAACAGCCACCAAGAGGTAAGAGTTCTCGGCAGGGAGTTCATCACGTGGACGACTACACAGCCATGATAGCACGTATGGATGCCTTATCTTCGAAGTTTGATCGAGTGATGGAGTTGCACTCGAGAGGTTCTTCGAGTGGGGGAGCATATCAGGTAGGTGATTTTCAGACGGGAAAGATGCCACACGAGCATGTTGATTTTATGGGAAATCAATACCGTCCTCAAAATAATCCCTACACCAATACTTATAATCCGGGGTGGAAGAATCACCCAAATTTCAGTTGGAGGCCCGATGCTTCCAATCTGCAGCCACCCGGATTTGCTCCACGTCCCCCAGCTCCAGCTCATGGAGCATATGGTCCATCTCGACCTCAGCAGGGACCTTCCGCCAGCGAGCCTAGTGTGCATGATATGCTTAGCCAGATCTTAGCCGGTCAGAACACTCAAAAGGCCGAGAATGAGAAGCGTTTTAAGGAGTATGACGGTCGTTTCACGAGGCACGAGAATGAGTTGAGAAGCCAAAAGGCTTCCATGCAGACCATTGAGAACCAAGTTGGCCAGATTGCCAAGATGTTGTCTGAGAGACAACAGGGGGGCCTTCCGAGCAACACAGAGACTAATCCAAATGCTACTGCAAAGGCCATCACGTTGAGAAGCGGCAAGACCACTCAACCCATCCCTCCGGCTGTTCCAGCAAAGCCGGCTGATGATGATGAGGTTGATGAGGAGATTGAGTGTGAGTCTCCGGGTGAGGTGCAACAGAGGCGAGTCCCAGCAAGTACCGCACGACCCAAGGAGCCAGTGAGAGAGTATGTCCCTCCCATTCCATATCCGGGGAGGTTGAAGAAGCAGAAAATGGAAGAACACTATGGTAAATTCCTCGAGCTTTTTAAGCAACTTCATATAAATTTACCATTTGTCGAGGCACTTGCTCAAATGCCTAAGTATGCCAAGTTTCTGAAGGATATCCTATCCAACAAAAAGAAACTTGAGGAGCTTTCGCAGGTGACCTTGAATGAGGAGTGTTCAGCAGTTCTTCAGAACAAACTACCAAAGAAGATGAATGATCCTGGGAGTTTCACTATCCCTTGTTTGATTGGTAGTTTCTCGGTCAGCAATGCTTTAGCTGATCTTGGAGCTAGCATAAACCTCATGCCATATGCTGTTTTTGCTAAGCTAGACTTGGGAGAGCCCAAGCCGACTCGTATGAGCATTCAGCTAGCCGACCGTTCTGTGAAGTATCCTCGAGGCATAGTTGAGAATATGCTGGTGAAAATCGACAAGTTTGTCTTTCCTGTCGATTTCGTGATTCTAGACATGGATGAGGACAAAAATGTTCCACTTATCTTAGGTCGACCATTCTTAGCCACTGCGAGAGCCTTGATTGATGTCTGCACCGGTAGACTTACTCTTAGGGTTGATGATGAGGAGGTTACCTTTGACATTGGGAAATCCATGCAACACTCGCAGAGTCAGGATGATACACTCTACTTCATTGAGACTATCGACACATATGTGAGTGATCATCTTCGTGATGCATTCGAGGAGGATGTTGTGGACACACAACTGCTAGGAGAGGAGGATTTTAGTTCACCTAGGGTGGACCGATTAGTCGAGGAGGTGACTTGTCTGATAGGTCACGCGTCTCCCCCGTGTCCCGAGGTTTTTGAGGTTGTGGATCGCGTTGCTGAGCCTAAAGCACGCCCTTCTATTGAGGATCCACCTTCGGTTGAACTTAAGGAGCTTCCAGATCATTTGGAGTATGCTTTCTTGGAGGGTGAGACTCATCTGCCCATTATCATTTCTGCCGGATTGTCGAAGGAAGAGAAGGATCGATTGCTTGAAGTACTGAAGCAGCACAAGAAGGCGATCGCTTGGAAGATTATGGATATAAAAGGGATCAATCCATCCTTTTGTACCCATAAGATTTTGATGGAGGAGGACTTTAAACCTGTAGTACAACACCAGAGGCATTTGAACCCCAACATGCAGGAGGTTGTGAAGAAAGAGGTCATCAAACTACTTGATGCAGGTTTGATATACCCGATCTCTGATTCACCATGGGTTAGCCCTGTACAGGTAGTCCCGAAGAAAGGAGGCATAACAGTGGTGACCAATGAGAAAAACGAGTTGATTCCTACTCGTACTGTCACCGGATGGAGAGTTTGCATTGATTATCGCAAACTCAATGATGCCATGAGGAAGGATCATTTCCCACTTCCTTTCATTGATCAGATGTTGGAAAGGTTGTCGGGCAGGATGTACTACTGCTTCCTTGATGGTTTTTCGGGTTATTTTCAGATTCCCATCTCTCCTGAGGATCAGGAGAAGACGACATTCACATGTCCCTATGGCACATTCGCCTACCGGCGGATGCCCTTTGGACTGTGCAATGCCCCGGCCACATTTCAGAGGTGTATGGTGGCCATTTTTCACGACATGATCGAGGACTCCATGGAGGTTTTCATGGATGATTTTTCTGTGTTTGGGAGTTCTTTTGATCAGTGTCTCGGGAATCTGAAAAGGATGTTGGCTAGATGTGAAGAAGTCAACCTGGTGTTGAATTGGGAGAAATGCCACTTCATGGTGAAGGAGGGCATTGTGCTTGGGCATAAGATTTCACAGGCGGGGCTCGAGGTTGACCGAGCCAAAGTCGAGACTATTTCAAAGCTCCCGCCTCCCACATCAGTGAAATCTTTTAGGAGTTTTCTAGGTCATGCAGGTTTTTACTGGCGATTCATAAAGGACTTTTCCCAAATCGCCCGTCCCATGACTCAGCTCCTCGAGAAGGATGCCCAGTTTGTTTTCTCCGATGAATGCCTTCGGGCATTCGAGCTGTTGAAGGAGAAGTTGGTGAATGCCCCGATTATGGTCGCTCCCGACTGGGAGGTGCCATTTGAGTTGATGTGTGATGCGAGTGACTTCGCAGTCGGGGCCGTCTTGGGTCAAAGGAAAGATAAACACTTTCATCCGATTTACTATGCGAGCAAGACCTTGAATGACGCTCAGGAGCATTACACTACGACAGAGAAAGAGCTCCTAGCTGTGGTCTTTGCCTTCGATAAGTTTCGGTCATATCTTGTCCT
Source organism: Helianthus tuberosus (assembly GCA_030545235.1). Taxonomy (NCBI): domain Eukaryota; kingdom Viridiplantae; phylum Streptophyta; class Magnoliopsida; order Asterales; family Asteraceae; genus Helianthus; species Helianthus tuberosus. Next base: position 11,138 of record JARYGA010055397.1, on the reverse strand, counting down.
TTCCAAGACCATTGTGTACACGGATCATGCAGCCCTTCGGTATCTTTTCAGCAAGCAGGATGCTAAACCGAGATTGATACGTTGGATTTTGCTGCTGCAAGAGTTTGATATTGAAATCCGTGATAAAAAAGGAGCTGAGAATTTGGCATCCGATCATTTGTCTCGACTTGAGCATTCTGAGGAGAAGGAATCTCGTGGGCCTAACATCAATGACAATTTCCCCCACGAGTTCCTCATGAGGATCGAGGCTAGTGATGATTCCCCATGGTTTGCTGACTTTGCAAACTACCTAGCTAGTGGCATCCTGATCAAGGGGATGACCCATCAGCAGAAGCGAAAGTTCTTTGCGGATGTCAAGCATTACTTCTGGGATGACCCTTACTTGTTTAGGGTAGGAGCGGATCGGATGATCCGACGATGCGTGCATGGTGACGAGGCGAGGGATATTTTACGCCACTGTCACGAAGGACCCACGGGAGGCCACCACGGAGCGAACAACACGGCGAGGAAGGTGTTTGATGCCGGATTCTTTTGGCCGACTATTTTCCGTGATGCCCACGAGTGGGTGAGGTCCTGTGATGCTTGCCAGAGGGCGAGCAACATTTCTGCACGTCATGAGATGCCACAAAACGGCATCTAAGTTTGTGAGGTTTTTGACGTATGGGGGCTAGATTTCATGGGCCCATTTCCGACCTCTTTTGGGAACCGCTACATCCTTGTTGCTGTTGATTACGTTTCAAAGTGGGCTGAAGCACAAGCTTTGCCCACTAACGATGCGAGGGTAGTGGTGAGGTTTTTGAAAAAGTTGTTTGCTCGCTTCGGTGCCCCGAAGGCGTTGATTAGTGACCGTGGGACGCATTTCTGTAATGCTCAGCTTGAGAAAGCATTGTCCCGATATGGTGTGCAACATCGATTCTCTACACCATATCATCCGCAGACGAGCGGACAGGTCGAGGTTACTAATCGGGGTATCAAGCGGATTCTGGAGAAAACGGTTAATTCTAGCCGTAAGGATTGGTCCGAGAAATTGGATGATGCACTGTGGGCTTTCCGGACAGCCTACAAGACTCCTATAGGCACCACACCGTTTAAATTGGTCTATGGGAAGTCTTGTCATTTGCCTGTTGAACTCGAGCACAAAGCATACTGGGCTTTGAAGACAGTTAATCTTGACATGGCTGCTGCGAGTGAGAACAGGTTTGTGCAGATTCATGAGATTGAGGAGCTTAGGAACGATGCGTATGAAAGCTCCAAGCTGTACAAGGAACGTACTAAGACGCTTCATGATGCCCGCTTGAAGGACAAGAAAGAATTCCGAGTGGGTGATCGTGTGTTGTTGTACAACTCACGTCTTAAGTTGTTTCCTGGTAAGCTTAAATCTCGGTGGTCGGGTCCCTACACTGTACGGTCAGTGTTTCCTTACTGGACCGTGGAGATAGGCCATGAGGATGGCCGGTTGTTTAAAGTCAACGGGCATAGGTTGAAGGCTTATGTTGGAGGGCCCGTTGACCCGAGTGAGGAGGTTGTTACCCTCCACCCCAGGAACAAATGAATTCGGGGTGGTGAGTCTAGCTGAAGACTCGTAAATAAACTTAGCATGTTTGTGTGTTTATTATTTTTTTTATTGTTATTTTTGTGTGTGGTTGTCTATTTATTTTCAGGTTGCGGTTCGTTCTGGTCGCGAGGGAAGTTAGAGCTTGTTACCGGCTCTCAGGTATGTTAGTTCGGTTCTTTTTCTTGGTAGGAGATGCTTCGTGAGTGCCCCGGGTTCAAGGAGTTTGTCTATAAAGATATCCATTTAAAAAAAATACAAAAAAAATAAATAATAAAAAAAATAAATAAATAAATAAAAAATAAATAAAAAAATAAAAAAAATAAAAAAAAAATTTAATTAAATAATTTCGAAAATACTGCACTAGCAGCAAAATCTGGCACCACCAAACCCTTTTGCAGACCAATAATAGAGCCATCTTCAATAAAACCAACCACCACCATTATTTTCTTCATAAACACCTTCTTCCTCCCTTGAACCCACTCCAAGCACTCACGAATCCTCTGCATCTCCTAGCTTCCTCCAAGAAATTCTTTCATCCCAACATCATTCCAGGTACGGATTCATCCTTTTTCTAGTTAGATTCTTGTGTTTTGATGTCATGTTCTTCGTGTTCTTCATGTTCTTCATAGTTAGTTTTTTTTTTAAGTTCTTAGGGCTTGGTCTAAATCACCCGATTCAAGCCCGTTTTTAGTGTTTTTTGTGTTGGTTTGAACCACAAGTGACCGATTTACAAAACCCCTAAGCAAAAACGTGAAAAAATCGGGGTTTCGGGGCTGTTTTGAGCGATTTTCGGATCTGGGCTTCCGTCACGCACGGTCGTGCTCTGAGACAGCATGGTCGTGATCTTCAAGTATTCTTCAAAACTTCATAAATTACCCAGAAAATCAAGGAGGCACGAGGGTGCCGTCCGGACGCACGATCGTGCTCTTCATAACCCATGTCGGAGTTGCCCAGATTTTCAAGGAGGCACGAGGGTGCCGATATACGACACGATCGTGCCCCGCGCCTAATCGCTCAAATAGTTCGAAGTTCTTCCGGGTATTCGGTCTGGCACGAAGGTGCCGTCTTGAAGCGCCGTCGTGCTTCTCGAAGATCTCCAAGATCAGTAGTCGGAGGTCGGTCAGGCAAGAGGGTGCTAATGTGCGGCATGATGGTGCTTCTCGAAAAAGTGGGTCAAATCCGAGCCGTTTACGGCCGAGCACGATGGTGCCTTGGGATGGCACGGTCGTGCTCCTGGGGAATAAAAACCCAGACTTCATAATTTTCCCAGAAATCTTCATAAACTCACTGATTTGCAGGCCTAGCACGGTAGTGCCATATGGTGGCACGACCGTGCCACATTGTCCAGTTCCGAATTTTGTCTGTTTGTTTTGGCTGCTGATTAATCTTGTCTCAATTTTTGCAGATGGATCACCCTTATTTGCGGTTCTCAAACAATGCCAGGGAAGGGTACTGTATCCCGAAGGTGGAGCGGTTATGGGATCGACGGCATCTAATCGAGCCCATGAGGAGGTTACAAAGGGTTGATTTAGACTTGCTCGGACAAACCGAGCGATTTGATGATCATATTACACCTCCGTGGTCCCGCCTTTTTGAGATCACAGAGCCGCAATACATAGAGTTGGTGATCGAATTTTTCGCATCGTTCCGTTTCACGTTTCCATGCCCAGATGTTTATGAGAAAACTGTTGGTGTCAAGTTTCGCTTGGGAAGGAAATGGCATCACCAATCGATTAGTCGATTCGCTGTGGTGTTGGGGTTATATACGGAAGATGAGATTGATTCTGGGTTATTTCATGGGAGTTTGCAAGATTGGGAGCCAGATACAGACAAGGCCGCCTTTTGGAATCAAATTACTGTGCCTGGTCGACTTTGGGAACCTCGGAAAGCCAAAGCTACATGGATCCTCGACCCACTTCACCGGGTCATCGAGCGCGCCATATTCCACGTCATCGGAGGTCGGGGTGATAGCACGGGAAATATCACCACCCGCGACCTTTTCCACCTGTACTGCATCGTCTCCGGCTACCATTGCAACGTAGCCGTCAGTGTGGCAGAATCGATTTTTCGCGGTGTTGGTTCGACAACCACATCGCGCATCTGCGGAGGGCCCTTCGCTACAAAACTTGCCAAATACTATCGGGTTTCCTTAGACAATTTGACCGAAGCCTGTGATTATGGCCTTCTCGATCTACAGCAGATGAAATCAATGCACCTGATTCGAAAAGTAAACGGGGTCCCAAAGCTTGTGGACAGATTGGGAAGGATTTGGGACCCACTAGCTGTTGATGATGAGACGGATGATGACGACGAGGGTGGTGATGGTGGAGATCATGACGTGCACATGCACGATATTCCAGTTCAGGGACAGGAGGGGGCCGCTGGAGGAGCGGGTCCCCAATTGCAGATTGGTTAGGGGTTTGAGAGTCCGAACTGGGAGAATGTGTATGGTGGATTTGGTGGTGGAGGTTATGAGCATGGTCCTTACGAGCCGTCAGGGGTAGATTTGTGGAGGCGCATGGACGGGCTGGAATTAGGCCAGCAAGAGATGAGGCGAGATGTCGATCTGATACGCGCGGAGCAACACAGGCAGGGTAACTTCTTGGAGGAGATATACGAGCAGTCCCGGCGCAGCATGGACTGGTTGTTTGGTTCGCAGCAGCACATCGCGAACTCAATCAACCATCCATACACACAGCCACCGCCACAATTTAGGCGTAGATCCAGATTTGACCCCAGGAGCGACGCCGGCCCTTCGGGATCCGGCGAGAGGTCTTAGTTCCGCTTTCCATCTCGTATTTTTATCATCATTTCGTGTTTGAGGGGTGTGCCATTTTCCGTCGTACGTACACCCCTCTGTCGTAGGTGTTAGTTTTTATTGCTTTCGTAGTGGTTAAATTAATAAACAAAGGCAAGGGAAAAATGGGTTGAGTAATATTCTTGTGAATTTGACCTTGTTTGCTAAATGTGCAGTGTTGGTTCAAACTCTTTTGAATAAATGACGAGGTGTTGGCTTGGTGGATGGCTTGGTAGTTCGTTGTGGATGGTCCTTTTTACTTCATATTGCTTCAAGTCTAGCCTTTTTGTTTCAGGGGAGTTTTCGTGTTCCTACCTTCTTTTATTTGTGTTGAATTCGCATTTCCGTTGCTTATTCAATTTTTTGTTGTACATCGAGGGCGATGTACAATTCAAGTGTGGGGAGGTGGTCTATCGCTTGAGCTTTGTTGTCATATATATATATATATATAAAAAAAAATAAAAATAAAATAAAATATATATTTATAATAATAATAATAATGATGATGCAAAGCTCTCTTTTAACAATTTTTGTGGCATATTAATCAAATCAACATAAGTATCGAAATAAGCACCAAAATTTTTGATAAATAAATAAGGGTTAACGCAAAAAGGGGGTTCGCTCGTGTAAGGAAAACCGTTAAGTAACATGTTTTTTTGTAAAAAATTGAGCATGAGAAATCAAGCGATTGACTTACTTGTTTGCCTTGCATATTTACCCAATATGCCCGTTTCCGTGAGTTATTTTTGAGCCTTATAGCTTTAGGATTATTTTTTGCTCATGTTTTTGCGGGCAAAGATTGAGTGAGCCGGATAACTTTTGCAATTTAGAACTTGTGTTAGGTATGCATTTCGAGGCCACAAAGCAAGAATTCAAGCATAGAAGTGATTGAGGCATTAGGAAACCTTTTTATTTTCGCCATTTATATTCACCTCCCTACCCAAATCATTCCCATAATTACACCAATTTGAGCCTTTCCCGTTCGTTTCCCTTAAACCACCAAAATATTAACCACTTAGCCAAATTAGCCTTTTATATTTTGAACCCATTTTTGGTTGGAAACCCGGTTCGGTTGATGATTAACTTGTAGTTTTGTATAGTTTCCTCTTTGTTGTTATGTATCCTCATGATCAAGAGTTTTTAGCTAAGTAGACGTACTTAGTTCTCTCCAAAGCATGGGTTATTCTTGAAAAAAAAATATATATATATAGTTGAAAAAGCCTTATCAAATGGCTTTGTTAGAGCAATTTTGGGAGTGAAAAGCAATACTTGTCGGTTAGCTCTCGGTTAGTTATTATTTAGTTGTATAGTTCTATTTTCTTGTATTTCAAGTTAGTCGAGCCGTCGGGTTACAACCGTTTTAGCCACTTTTCAAAATCCACCTCCACACCCTTAACCCAAGCCAAGTTACAACCCAATCAAGACCTCATGATTTATGCTATATTTTTGCCGAGTGATTAGATTTGATCCTTCCACAAGCTTATGATATCGCATAGTTATCGTCTTGGCATCGAGTGTTCCAAACATACTCCACAAATTGTATGTGCACCTAAATTTAGCCGAGTGTGTGTGAACATTGTGAGGATGCTTGGTGAACTTGTAGGGATTTCCAAGATGGACCATTGCTCATAAACATATTTTACTTACTTCTTTTCGGTTCTTTCTATATATCGAGCACTCCTTGATTGTTTTGACCCGAGTTATTTGTTTGTGCTTATCAAATGCTAGTTGAGATGATTGCCATTTAGAGAGTTTCGTTGATTTTAGTTTGCTTGAGGACAAGCAAAGTTCAAGTGTGGGGATGTTTGATGTATAAGAATTTATACATCTTTTAAACGTCAAATACGCCCCGTTTATGCAAAAACTCTTTGTATTTTCATTGATTTTGGTACTCATTTGAGTTGTTTGTGAAAATACATGTCCGGGCTTCGGCCCGGTGATGAAACGAAGGCTTTTGGAGCAAAATGGAGCAAAAACAGAACATTTCAGCAAACTACCAGATATGGCACGACCGTGCCACCCATGAGCACGACCGTGCCAGCCACTCCGACATTGGCACTCTCGATCAGCACCATCATCCAGCACCAGCACCATCAAAAATCAAGGGAGCACGACCGTGCCATATGGTGGCACGACCGTGCCAGGTCAATTTTGTCCCCAAATCAGCTTGTTTCCGAGAATAAGAGAATCATGGCCGAGCACTATCGGCTGGCACGACCAGACAATGCCCGAGCACGGTCGTGCCACCTCGGGAACTTTTGAGCGGGATTTTTCCCAAAATGGTAGCATACTTGGTCAACATTCAAGAAAGTGGCTCTGACACTTGCCAAGCACGACCGTGCCAAAAGGTGGCATGGTCGTGCCATTCTCCCAGCAGCTTAAATACGAGTTTCTAGCTCATTTGGAAGGGAGTTGGAGCATTTTGGTGACTTTTTCTCTCAAGAATCTGGTCTTGGAAGCTTGTTGGAGCCAAGAGGGAGCCTTGAAGAGGACTTAATCACTTGAAGATCTACTCAAACATCATTTAAATCTTGTCTTTAACTTGGTTAGCTTACTAGTTACTACATTATGAACAATTTATGTTTATTTGCACTTGATTTGGTAGCCATGAGCCTTATGGGCTAAACATTTGAGTTGTCTAAACTTTGTTGAAGCTAATGAATATGTGATAACATGGAAGTAGATGTGATGATTGTTCTTGTTAATCTTCATGTTGGTATTTAATCTTGTTCTTGGAGTTCATGTGTATGCTTAAAGTTCTTGTTCTTGAATGTTTGCTCATAAGCATTTACATGTTGTGTTGGAAAGCCCATGTAAAGATTATGATTATTGAATCTTGTTAACTTGTTAGTATGATTCATAGCATGAAACTAGGAATGGTGATTGCTAATGTGATTGAATGATGATTTGAGCATATGTATGAATTCTTGCATCTAGATTTGGAAAGATCATGAGTATGTTTATATGGATTCTATAGTTTGTGTTCTTGTTAGTTTGATGATTTAGGCCAAAATTGTTAGCTAGCATGACCATGCTTGTGGTTCATATCAAGAACATGATGATAGTGCCAACTACTTGAAACCAAGTTAGGGTGATTAGTGTGTTTTTCATATTAGTTTTCCCCAATTTGTAGAGTTAGGAGTTTTGACAAACAAATAACTCATCATTAAAGATTAACATCAACTTAGCAAGTGAGCTTAAAAGAATAATTTTTAGGTGATTAGAATGTTAATTCATTTTTAGTTTTCCTAAGAATTATAGACTAGGAAGCCTTGATTGGGGACTTAGTCAAATTTAGAGCTTGCATCATCACAATTCCTTCCACCTTGTTGTCATATGTTTGTTAGTGGATACTTAGTTTAGGCAACCCTTTCTTAGATATTGTTCTTTGTTAGAATTTTTAGTAGTTTATTTAATTGCATGCTAAGTTAGAAAAATCAACCCAATCATTTGAAAAGGCTTTAAAGTAGCAAAAGTTTAGTATCGAGACACCGCATCCACGGATTGATATCCGGTTCTTGCCGATTAGCTATATTACCGCCCGACGGGTACACTTGCCCTTTGTGTGTGTAGTTAGTTCCTAGGTGAAAAACCATTTTAAAACTAAATTTGTGTGAAGAAAAACTTAATCAAAAATATATTTAATTCACGCACATCAGTTACTTCCATGATTACTTTTGAAATTTCATTTGTTTCTCTAATTTTTCAGAACCTATGTTGGAAATTTGGCTTTCGAAGCTTTAGACATTCTTGTTTTGATTCGGGTTTAGGACTAGCTAGTTCAATTTGGTATGACAGTATTCAAAATAATCGGCTAGACAACGGTTGGGTGTTCATAGGGATGGGGCCACATACATCACAACTAGGGCTGAGCAATTTATGGTTCTGAACCGCTAGAACCGGGGAACCGAACCGGAACCGCCAGATCCGAACCGTATTTTTGTATTTCGGGTACGGTTCTGGTTCTTAGGTTTGGGAGAAAATGGTTCCCGGTTCGGTTCTGGTTATAACCGACGGTTCTGTTTAAAGAACCGCTAGAACCCGTTTGGCGTTAAACTTTAAATAATATATCTAAAAACCCTATTAATCATTTAAACTTAAAATATTATATTTAAACAAAAATGTATCTAGTATTAAAGAATATTAAAATAGTTTTGACATAATGTTTGAATGAAGTTTTTGTGATTGTTAACTAAAAGTTTTTTAGTTAACTTTTGGTTTTCTAAATTGTATACTTTCGGTTTAAAACATTTTATTGTTGCTACTTTTACTCTGATTAATTTGAATTGTGGATGTTGCAACTCTTAGTTATATGTTTTAAATGGTTTATTGTTTTAATTGTTTTTAGAGTAAACTGCAATTTTACCCCCTGGGGTTTAGGCCAATTGGCACCCTTATCCCCCCTAACGAAATAATTGCAATTTTACCCCCCAAAGTTCGCTGTTATGTCGCAAGTTTACCCCCTGGCATCAAATTTGTGGACCGGTTAACAAAACAATGGGGGGGTCAAAGGGTAAATATGTAATTTCACCTTAATATTACCTTATATATTATAATTACCCTTAATATAACATTCTATCTCAACCTTACCCCCTAAGATTCCACTTCAACTCCTTCTTCTTCACTCCCCCCCACCGGCGACCGAGCACCATCGTCTTCTTCATCACCCACCGGCGACCGGCGGCCACTCCTTCTTCTTCACCACACCACCGACTACATTTGTAGAGAATGAGCGAACCACAGAATGCATTGATGCATCCACCTCCACCGGCAGAGCCAGGGCCAGCGACCACACCACCGGCCACCGTCGATCCAGCTGTGGTCCAGCGATCCTCCATGTTCTCGCAGTTTTCAGGTAAAATCAAACAAGTATTTTGATTATGGGGTAAAATCAGGTCAGAACTAGAAATGTCAGGTCAGAACTAGTAATGTCAGGTCAGAACTAGTAATGGATGTTTCTATGTTTGCTGTGGACATGAGGATTCATGTTTCACTACAATCGATTGCGGTCTCATTGGTTGTCAAGATGCAAGGCCGCCCTTTCCTGCATTTCCAGTTTCCCCCTCAGCAGGAAATGGTTGTGTAGTGTACTTAAACTCTAATATATTAGGATCTTTTGGGTTAATATGTAGTGTAGTTGAACTCTAATTATATATTAGGATCTTTTTGTCACGGCCCCCCGACCCGGTTTGACCCGTTTCAGGAGCCGCGGGACAGAAATACTGCGGTATTTATTTAATTGAGTTTGACAGCGGAAGTTTCCATCAGGATCTTTTAAAATGTAAATATTTCCCGATTATTTTATTTCATAACGCGGGATAAAACCCAGTAATTTACAATCATTTGATTTCACAAAGAAATCTTTTATTTTACAAAACATGTTTCTTTCTTTTATACTGAGCCACTTTCTTGAGCTTCTAGTGCTATATGGCACTTTTCCTGATTCATAATAGGTCACCTGAAACATGTTTGAAAAATGTTTTGTCAGCGGGAAATACTGAGTGAATCATTCTATTTTGCATAATGATGCATAGTTATCAATTACAGCATAAGAGCGATTACAATGGCTTCTATCTTATTTTTATCTGGCCTTCTGTCACAATGGTGACATGTCACAATGGTGACGATGGTCATACCACTATTTAGATCAATGAACCTAAATAGTGACGATTATCGCTGTAGGTCAATGAACCCAACAGTGATTATCCCGAGTAGGTCAATGAACCTAACTGGGAGACAATTAGTAATGTGCACAATACCCCACTAACCAGTAATTCAAGATATCCATGACTTAGTCCCTGTAATTATAACCTTGAAAAATAATTTGAGGTATTGTAAAATATTTGATAAAAAGTGAATGACTCACAAACTGTGAGAAAAAGAGAATGACTCACAAACTGTGAGAAAAGTTTTATAAAGCAATTTGATAAAAAGAGAGAATGACTCACAAACTGTGAGAAAAGTTTTATAAAGCAATTTGATAAAAAGAGAGAATGACTCACATTGCAGATTTATACGGGCAGAGCCTAGCCTACTGATTAGCCTTTTATCCTAATTTCAATAACAAGCACACAATTTGGGGTCAGTAATCAATCCAGCATTTACGATAACTCACGAGATCAAATTCTCACAATGAACGACAAAGTGCAATACTTCATCCATCGAATTAACGATGATCCGTTGAATTAACAACGAACGACAAAGTACAATACTTTATCCATCGAATTAACGATGATCCGTCAAATTAATGACGAATGATAAAGTATAACCCTAATGTGGGCGGCACTTAAACATTCATTGGATATATTGATCGATCGGACAATGAATCGTAGCAGCGATTGTGCTAATACCCTGATTGCGGCATCAATTAGGGACCTGTGTGTGTTAATTGAAGTATACAGAGCATAACTCCGTGTAGAATTGGAATTTCTTCGTCGTTTTTGTGCCAGAATTCAAGTCCCAAACCAACCTATTTATACTGAAAATTTTACCCCGTCGCGTAGCGCGACTGCCTACCCCTTAGTCGTCGCGCTACGCGACTGCCAACCTATATTCATAGGGTAGCTACGTGCATGGGTAGGCTTGCTGAGTTGGTAGATTTCGAAAATTTGATTTCTACAGCTCACAATTTGGATAATCGTCAATAGGGTTTAACCCCCCTTGAGTTTTAGGGGCCCTAATCCTGATTCTGAAAATTCTGAAAATTTTAGGGTTTGTTCAGAATCACTTGGGTGTCTCAATTAGGGTTTCCTTTTGGACTAATTAATTTAATAATTATGACTTTTG
>JARYGA010055396.1:0-28213 GCA_030545235.1 Helianthus tuberosus | reverse complement strand
TTGTATTAAAAAATATATTATAATAAAAAAAGCAATAGAATATTAATATATTTAAAATAAAACAACCCGTGGGTACCACGAGTTATAACCTAGTATATATATATATATATATATATAATGGGTCGGGTTTAGGTATTCCCAAACCCATACCCGGTTATTAATGCTCGTCCCAAACCCGTCGGGTTTTAATCGGGTAATTACCCGTCGGGTTTCGGGTTTCATATCGGGTTTTGACAAATATCCGTTGGGTATACCCGGCCCAAAACCCATTATCATGTTTTGACAAAATATAACTAATCGATTAATCATAAAAATAAAATGTAATATATCATTTAAAAAAAAGGAAATTTAATGAAAAATAACAAGAAAGGAAAAGTTGAACAGCGCAGTTGACTGAATCCCTTTACCACATTCAGTTGATATTACCAGAGATTCAGTCGATGTTACCGACTGTTAAAAATCCCACCGACTGAATCCCCTTTTACACTCCACAGAGTCAAAACCCTCATTCCCGCCGATCGAAAACTTCAAAAATCACCAACAATCCGATTGCAAAACATCTGTTTGGGATTTTCATCATTATCGCAGGTATCTATTCAACTTCGAAAACTTCAAAATCAACAACAATCCGATTGCAAAAATTCTGAAGTTAGTATCCAAATCAGGAACCCTAGATTCTGTAAGCTAGTCTAATCCCTGAGATTGAATTTGTAACTCGGTGTTTAATTGCTGTTGAATGCAAGTTTGTTGAACTTATAGATAAGAGATTTCAATTTGATGGAACATTGATAAGGTTTTGTGTCAAAGCCTGTAGAACAGGGCTGAATACAGTGAAAAACATCAAATGTTCAATAATAACATCAAATGTTATTATTATTAATAACACAATTGTTTGTTGATCAAACATTCATTAATAACAACATTTTTAATATTGTAATCATCAAACTTATCAAATCATTGATCTAACTATGTGATTACACGTGTGGAGAAAAGATGGCAGATTTACATTTTGCTACAGATCACAATATATGTGCATTCCTAGATGCTGCAAGCCATAAAGCTGAGTTACATAGGGATCTCATCAACTACATCAACAGAACCAGAGTCAGGCATGCTTTGACTACTAGACCAGAAATTATTGAGGTTCACATAAGGGACTTCTGGTCATCTGCTGTAGTAGTAGGAGAGACTCTGGAAGCAACTGTTATTGGGCAACGAATTGTTATCACTGAGGATTTGATAAGAAGGGTATTGCAACTGGGAGATGAAGATGTGAATGCCCCTGAAACATTCTCAGAGGGGTATATCCAATATATTTTCAGAAGGATGGGTTATGATGGTAACTTTGATAAAAAGCAACCCAACAAAGCTCACTTCAATGCTAAATGGAGGTTTTTGATCCACACCTACCTAAAAAGCATGACAAATAGGAAAAGAACATGGGGCGAGTTCTCATATGACATAGCATCAGGGGTGATAGGGGTTGTGACTGGCAGACCCTTCAACTATGCCAGATACATCCTAAGGAAGCTTAAATACAATATCACTCCAAGAAATTCCTGCAATGCATGATCAATGATCAATTGCCAAATCTGCCAAGGGACTCACCTAGACTTAAGCAAATTCACTTCAAAGCACAAGTCTTTGGGAAAATTAAAAGCACAGTATACCATGGTCAAGAATCAGCTCTATTTGACCACATGTTGAATGAAGATGTCCCTATTGACCCACTACTATTGGCAGATCCACCACAAGTTGAACAACAACATGATCAAGAAGAGAATGTGGCATTTGAGATGGATGTTGATGGTAATGATAATGATGATGAGGATGATCTCATCAAGTACCTTAATGCCCAAATTGACTCTAAAAACAAGCTGATAGCTGAAAAGAATATTGGAAATTATGAGAATGAGATCAGAACACTGAAGAATGATGTAAGTTTGAAAGAAGTTGATCTGGAAGAATGTAGCAAATTGATTGATCAAAAGGATCAAGTCATTAACAATCAAAATGATCACATTCAAAGGCTCAAGAAAAGGATTGAGGAACTTGAGCAACAAGTCCAAGAAGACATTCAGCAGCCTGAAAACAACCAACAACTAATGATCATTGATGCCCAAGAGGGAATGAATACTGATGAACTCTGCATGAATTTTGAGTGCGCTCCAACTCATGATCAATCAAAGGCATTGACAATTCAAACCACTTATTCAAGAGAGAAGAGAACTGCTGTTCAAGCTGATTTATCAAGTGATTATCTCTCCAAAATTTAAAAGAAATCTCTAGAGCCGGTTATTTCTGAAGAACAAAAAACAGATATTGGTGAAGTGACGTTGCAGCATCTTCACCTAATCAAGTTACTACTTCCGTTTGTAGAACAAATTTGTAAAGAACAAGAGGAGGAGATAGTCATGGAAGAAGGCTCTCAAGGTAACTATTCAAACTATAACATGGAAGCAGGTGCTCAAGTAGAAAGAGTGTGCATTGAACCTTTTCCTGTGTAGGGATATGACGGTCTTTTTCCTGTGTAGGGATATCACGGTCTTCAGTGGAAAGAGTGTGCATTGAACCTGATGAGTCTCTCGTGTGGTAATTTTCTTGTTAGTAACTTTGTATGCTAATTGAATCCTTTTTAATATCTTATTATTATCCATGACTTTATTTTAACCAATGACCGCTGCTCAACATCGTTATTTGATCTTCATAGACACTGCTCAGAACACAAAAGGGATATATGTCTTACCTGTTGCAAGGAATTACGTCTTACCTGTTGCAAGAAAGTACGAAAGTCCAGGAAACACAAAACTTTAAAAAGTCAATGTGGTTCCTCACCTGATTGTCCCTATCTGGTAGCTAAAAAGAATGGGAATTTATTTTGTCTTGGTGAGTGTAAAACTTTATTAAAGCTCAGGCGTATCTTAGAAAAAACATGGATCTCAGATTTGAAAGCAAAAGCAGAACATATAATGAACAAATTCAGGTTGCTACCTGAGAAGAAACACGACTTGTCAAAAACCAGTGGTGATTATGACCTCAAAGCATCTGATAGGGAAACATCGGATGATAATCACCTATATTGTCGTTTATCCAAAGATGTCGTGACGAAAAATGAACTTATCCGCTTTCGTCACCATTTGAGGAAAGGTGAGCCAATAGTTATTAAGGATGTTTTAGATCATAGTTGTGGCATAAGTTGGGAGCCGATGGAGATGTCGCGTGCATTGTGTGAACATGTGAATCCAAAAGTCAGTTCAAAGATGTCAGAACTCCGAGTTATTGATTGCTTGACCTGGAAACCGGTAATTCTCTTTCTTTAATGTTCAAGTTCATATTTTTAATGATTTTTTCTTGTCATTTGCATATTAATTTACCATAATATGCAGGTCAAGATCAATACTCAAGAGTTTTTCAAATGTGTGAACACAACCAAAAATGCCTAAAAATAGCTAAAAATCACACAAAAATTTTTTTTTGAATTTTTTAATATTTTTTATAAAAAAATCGCTAATTTTCGAAGCCAAATTTTTTTTTTTTTTTTATTTTAAAAAAAAAAATTTTTTTGGCTTCGAAAAGTAGCGATTTTTTTATAAAAATATTAAAAAATTAAAAAAAAAATTTAGATTTTTTTTTTAGATTTTTTTAGGTTTTTTGGGGGTTTAGTTTTTAGCATTTTAGCTTGTGGAGGGGGGTGTGGGGGGGTTTAGGTTTGGGGGGGGGGGGGGTTTAGGTTTTTGGGGGTGGGGGAGGGGGGTTTAGGTTTGGGGGGGGGGGGGTTAGGGTTTTTTTTAGGTTTTAGTTTTTAGCATTTAGCTTGGGGGGGGGTGGGGGTTAGGTTTTTTTTAGCTATTTTAGGTTGTGTTCACATTGGTTCTCGCGGTTCTCACAATAAAGGTGGTTCTCGCATAAGCTCCTCCCTATATATATATATATATATATATATATATATATATATATATATATATATATATATATATAAGCAACACTAATTTGGAATGTAGGGCGAGTTGGGTGGGATGTTAAAGGGGTCAAAACATGTATGTCGACCGTGAACACTTTTTTGTTATTCTTCTAATTTCTTCATAGATGATTATTACATTATATATGATTACCGAAAATAATTCTTTTTGGGTGACTTTCGACTCGTTTTCTTTTTTACGCGTTAGATAACAAAACGCAAATCACCCCATTCAAAAGTAAAAAACTCGAAATTACCACCTCTATGAAATACACGGCAAATCATAACAAAAAGATAGGATTAAAGTAGAAATACTTGCATTATCTTGGTCAACATCTTGAATTAATTCTTCGAGGGGAGCGTTAATGCCAAATTCATCACACGCTTGTTGAAGTTCATGAGCGGTTATATGACCACTTCCGTCTTTATCAAAGTACGAAAACGCCCCAAACAAATGATCCTCTTTCTCAATTTTATTCAGATGCAATGTTGCAGCAAAAATTCCCCATAATCAATTGTTCCACTATTATCTACATCCGCCTGTGTTGAAAAAGACCGCATATTAAATTTCTAACATCAAACAAACTACTTTTCAACTTCAAAATATAATCTTTATTCAGATTATAAAATCTTCAACAATATTAAACCTGTAAGATAAATTAAACCAAAAAATAAGTGTTTTTAGTTAGGGCTTACTTCTTGCATGAGATCATAAATTTCTGATTCCTTAAGGTTAGCACCAACTCTTTTTAATCCCGCCTTAAGTTCCTCGAAAGTAATTTGACCACTGTTGTCCGCATCGATCATTTGAAACATTAGTTTTAGCCCCGCTATTTCTTCTTCAGATAAGCTCTCTGCAATAACCTAAACATTAAAAAAAAACTCAAGTCAATTTTTTTGTGACACCCTTTGACCTTTTAGGCCAACCAAAGATATGTTCAAATTCATAAATGATAAGGTTTTTAGTTAGATATCGAATACAATCATTTTCATAAATTATAGTAATTAATTATAAAGCTGAAAGTAATCAGGATTTGTTTAACACCGTTACACACATTGTCAAATTTAATGTTGAAAGTTAGTCGGTTTGACCTTAGAAAGTCAAATTTACCCTGGGAGCCATTTTCTTTAGCTTGTTCATGTCTGAAAATTGTTTCATTCGACTTAGAACTGCGGAATCAAGAGGCTTGTCAGGGGCGCCACCGTCAACTTGAACCCAAGGATGGCCTGTAAAAAGATCAAAAAAACGAGTCGATATTTTTAAGTTAATCTGATTAAATTTTGCTTTGGTAGAAGAAAACAAATGGATAACTACATTCTCATATTTATTAAAGAGTAGAAATGAAAGGAACAAAGAGCTGCAAAAGAAACATGACCGCATGGTTTAAAAATCATGAAAAGCAAATTCAAGTGCTTAGGAACTCCTAATTTGCTTTAATGAAAATATTGAATTATCGTGTTATTAACAGTTATTGTAACCATACTTAATATATTAAACATGTCAACTAAACGTCGAAATTAAGTGGGTCGATTTGGGTTACGGCTTTATCCCTCAAAGGTCAAATCAAAATTAGGCATTTTTTATGCTTGCGGTTTCATGAACCTTCTTAATTTGAAAGTTTTGGATTATTATCGCACTATTTTGTAACCGTATTTAACCCATTACCAATTTATTAAAAATGCATAAAATGGGTAAAGAGAGTCAACTATAAAAGAAACGGGTCAAATAGGTCGAAAGTTGCCCAAAGTAAAAGTTCATCAATCATTTTGTTATCACACAGTGTAACTTACTAAATAAGTAAGTTTCTTATACTTTAGAGTCAAGATAATCAGATAATGTTACAAAAATGATTATCAACAACACTGATTATAGTGATCGGGAAAACTTGATAATATGGTCATGAGTTTCTAACTATGTAGGGTCACAATTAACATATTTGGATAAATGATTATTATAAATGCATAATTAACTATCTGCAGCTATAAGTAACTTATCATCTAATTCTTCAAGTCTAAATAGTCATGTAAATGGTAATGGTATGAAAACCGAACTTGTATTAATTGAATGTCTGTATGTACAAGTAATGGGTCTCTCTATATATAGGAAGAGAGAGGGACTAACAAATAAATATAAATAACATACTAGGGCCTAAACTAACTAATTAATACAACTAACACTCCTCCTCAAGTTGGAGCATAGATGTTAAGCATGCCCAACTTGCTACATATGAAATCTATTTGAATCTTCCGGAGGGGTTTTGTGAAGATATCCGCTAGTTGGAATTCTGTTTTAACATGAATTGGCTAAATAGACGGAGGATCCTTTTGAGTGCCCATTATCCGATCTCTGATTAGGTGACAATCAACCTCAATGTGTTTAGTTCTCTCATGAAATACTTGATTTTTGGCTATATGTATAGCTGATTTATTATCACAGTATAATCGCATTAAGTCATCAGAGGTAACCCCGAGTTCCCTGAGAAGGCGACGAACCCATATCATTTCTGATGTAACATCTGCCATAGCTCTGTACTCTGATTCGGCACTTGATCTAGATACGGTGTGTTGTTTCTTACTCTTCCAGGAAACAAGATTTCCTCCAACGAAAACACAGTACCCAGTGGTGGATCGACGTGAAATAGGACAGCCTGCCCAATCTGTGTCTGAGAATCCAGATATACGTCCATCTCCTTCTTCTGTGAAAGCACCTACACGACAATGACCCTGATCGGAATATAAGATCCCTAGGACTGGTGTGCTCTTGAGATATCTTAAGACACGGAGAGCAGCATCCCAGTGTCCTGTGTATGGAGTGGCCATGAATTGACTTAGGACACTAACGACAAAGGAGATATCTGGTCGGGTGACAGTTAAGTAGTTAAGTTTTCCGACCAATCGTCTGTATCGCTCAGGATCTTTCATTGGACTTCCGTCCTCTGGAATGAGCTTCCTCGTAGGAAGCATAGGACTATCAACTGGTTTGCAACCCAATAAGCCACACTCAGTTAACATATCAAGGACATACTTCCGCTGAGAAAGGAGTATTCCTTGTGGGGAACGAGATACTTCTATGCCAAGGAAGTACCGAAGTCGACCTAAGTCGCTAATCTGAAACTGAGACTGAAGGAACTGTTTGAGCTTGGTAATCCCATCTTCATCATCCCCTGTAATTATGATATCGTCCACATAAACAACTAGAACGATCCTTCGGCCCTGATGATGTCTAAAGAATACAGAGTGATCATATGCACTACGAACCATTTCAAATTCTTCCATGACACTAGAAAACCGACCAAACCATGCTCTGGGGGATTGTTTAAGACCATATAAGGAACGACGCAGTTTGCATACTTTGGATGCCTCCTCCTTAATAATGAACCCTGGTGGCTGCTCCATATAAACCTCCTCCTCAAGAACACCATTAAGAAAGGCGTTCTTGACATCAAGCTGGTGGAGCGGCCAATGATGAATGGCAACAAGAGCAATACAAATACGCACGGAGGGCATTTTGGCAACCGGAGAGAAAGTCTCGTCATAATCAATACCATAAGCTTGAGAGTAGCCTTTAGCTACCAAACGAGCTTTCAGACGATGTAGCGAACCGTCAGGGTTAAGTTTAACCGTGAAGACCCAACGACAACCAACAACACGCTTTCCTGGCGGAAGCGTTACAAGATCCCATGTATGATTAGTCCTTAAAGCCCCAAGCTCTTCTTCCATAGCTTGACGCCATCCTGGGTGAGCGAGAGCTGTCATCACATTTCTGGGAATTGGATAGGAATCAAGTGAAGTGGTGAAGGCATGAGACTCCGTGGATAGGTGAGCATAAGCAACATAATCCTGGATGGGATAACGGGTGGCATGTCTAGGTTCCCTGCGGAAGGCAATAGGTATATCGGGATATGGGGCACCTGGAGGGTCATAAGCAGGAGTATCCGAAGGGATATCCGAGGTAGTATGGGTAGGAACTGGCACGGGTGTATCTGGTTCAGTCATGGCAGGTTGAACAGATGTACCAGAGGGATGGGTAGGTTGGGGATCAATGGTTGCTGACGTGTGATCCTTTCCTCGCAGAGCATATGTAAAGAGTAATGGCGGGGGATCGGTTGGTAAGTCCTCAGCAGTAGGTCCCTGGGTTGTGGTGTCTGGGACCTGAGGGACAGATGGAACAGGAGTTACAGGAAAGGTGGGGATGATGTGGGACTCAGATATATCAGGATCGGGAAACAGATCAGAAACTGGAATGGAAGATTCTGGAAAGAAAGGACGCAACGGATCAAAAGTGACGTCAGCACTGGTAAAGTATCGGCGAAGAGAAGGACTATAACACCGATAACCTTTCTGGACACGTGAGTAACCAACAAAGACACAACGAATGGCTCGAGGGTCGATTTTAGGGACTCCGGGACGATGATCATGAACATAAGCTACGCATCCAAAAATTTGTGGCTCAAGAGGAAACGGAGTTCCTCTAGGAAATAAAACCGAGAACGGGGTTTGACCATGAAGAACAGATGATGGCATACGATTAATCAGATAAGCCGCAGTAAGAACGGCATCACCCCAAAAGTGACGAGGAACATGAGAATGAATCATGAGTGTGCGAGTAACATCCAACAGATGGCGATTCTTGCGTTCAGCAACACCATTCTGTTGGGATGTATATGCGCAAGAAGTCTCATGAATAATACCTTGTGATTTGAGATATGTAGAGAAATCGGTGGACATATATTCTTTGGCATTATCGGTGCGTAAGGTTTGGATGGATGTTTTGAACTGGGTCTTGACATATGCATGGAATTCATGAAAGATCGAGTTGATTTCACTACGGGATTTCAATAGGTAAACCCATGTAGCACGAGAGTAATCATCAATGAAGGTAACAAAATATTGAAAGCCCAATGGAGTCTTAACTGGACATGGACCCCATACATCTGAGTGGACAAGTTCAAAAAGGGAAATGGTTCGGCTTGACACTTCTGGGGGGTAAGGACGTCGAGTATGCTTACCAAGCTGACATGACTCACAATGGAAGTCATCGGGAATAGAGATGCCAGGTCTCATTTGCCTTAGGACTGCTACAGAGGGATGACCTAACCGACAATGAGTTTCAAAGATACTAGACTCACAGATGTTTGCTTTGGGAGGAGACAATGAGGACATCCGATAGAGACCACCTGATTCAAGACCAGTACCGATGACTCGGTTGGTACCCAGTTCATTGAGGGTACAATGAGTAGGATAAAAAGTAACTGAACAATTATTTTGTTTAGTAATTTGACTAACAGACAACAGGCTGGCAGGGAAGTTAGGAACAAGAAGAACAGAAGACAGGTTTAGGTTTTCTGGGTTGTGAATGGATCCAATGCCGCGTACGGGGCATGAGGAACCATCTGCAAGTTTAACCGGTTGGTGAGAGGTTTTATGAAGGCTAGTGAGAATTTCTTGATTCGCAGTCATGTGATGAGTGGCTCCAGAATCAATAATCC
The DNA here is from genome assembly GCA_030545235.1 of Helianthus tuberosus. Lineage (NCBI taxonomy): Eukaryota > Viridiplantae > Streptophyta > Magnoliopsida > Asterales > Asteraceae > Helianthus > Helianthus tuberosus. Next base: position 18,766 of record JARYGA010055396.1, on the reverse strand, counting down.
AGGATAGGTCAAGACCAGACAATGTACCTGGGAATACCGAGTTGGTCTGCGGATTTTGTGACCCGAAGGCAAGTAACCGTTGAAGCCAATCATACTCCTCCCTGGTGCATGTAATGGTGTGATTTCGTTTGTTTCCCATTTGAAAAGATGTTCAAGCTGAAGGGCGAAAAACTGAGTTGAAACCCGAACACGTGAACCGAGGCAGAAAACGAAAGTTGCTCAGATCGGAAAACCGATTTCACGGAAATGACCGGAAATAAATTCCGACGAAGCTGAAAAATACAGTACCGGATGAACAGTAACGGATGAACAGTACTGCGATGAACAGTAACCCGGGATCTGGATGAGGAGGTGAGATCTGAAACTTAGCAGATCAGATCTGGAACAGGTTTGGGACTGGTGAACAGTAACCTCGAAAAATCTGAACTGGAATACGAACACGCTAAACGAGGCAGAAACGAAAAAGTTCTCGGATTGAAAAATTAACCTGACGGGATGGACGGGGAGGTAATTCCGACCAGACTGGCAAAATACGGCGGCCGGAGAGGCGGCGACGCGCCGTCACGCGCGGCGCGTGGATGAGGGCGGCGGAAGGGGCGGCGACGCGTGGGGGCGCGTGGAGCGGCGGACGTCAGTGATTTTTGAGGGGTTTTGTAGATCGGGCAATTGCGAGCACGATGGTGGTGGTGGTGTATGTTAACTCGCCGGAAAAAGGAACGGATCTGAAAAAGTAGGTGACGGGTTGTGGTGGTTTTGGGTGTTTGAACAGATCTGGAACGGGTTTTTAGGACGGAACTGGTGGTGACCGGAAAAGGTATGAAAGAGAATCCGTTTCTGATGTGGAAGGTCAGACTGAGCTGCAACCACAGAGCATACTACGAATTTTCTAAACTGAGAGACGGAAATGGTCACCCGAATGAGGATATTCTTGAGATAAACTACCTTTAGCTCTGATACCATGTAAATGGTAATGGTATGAAAACCGAACTTGTATTAATTGAATGTCTGTATGTACAAGTAATGGGTCTCTCTATATATAGGAAGAGAGTGGGACTAACAAATAAATATAAATAACATACTAGGGCCTAAACTAACTAATTAATACAACTAACAAGTCATATATTAAATCAATTCCAGCAAAAATAACTTAAACCATACCTGGTGTAAAGAAAACCGATAATCCAAAATCAATAGTTTTCAAAAGTGCATCTTCTTTCTTATCCACAAGCAAGAAATTCTCAGGCTTTGAATCCCTATGCATAACCCCTAAAGAATGACAAGTTTCCATAACACCAACAATCGTTCTCCTAAGCTCCGATGCCTTTTTCTCCGTATAATGTCCAATTTGAATAATCCTATCGAAAAGCTCGCCACCCGCACATAACTCCATAACAACATGAACCGCGATTGCATCCTCATAAGCCCCTTTTATCGCTATAACATTAGGGTGACCCGCCAAATGATGCATTATTTGAATTTCTCTTCTCACATCTTCAACATCTTCGCCAGTCAACAGTTTTCATTTTGCAATCGATTTGCAAGCGTAATGTTGACCCGTTGACTTTTTCGTACAAAGAAAAGTTGTACCAAATTGCCCTTGGCCTAATTTCTTCCACAAAGTGAAAAATTCCTTCAAAGAACCAGTTTTTCGTTGTAAAACAGAATCGGTTTGAAACCCAGCACTTGATACCCGCTTCATTTGAGGACCTTTTTTGGGCTTCGCAGGTTGTTCTTGTTTCTTTTCGGGTTTCGGAATCGTTATCGGTTCAGGCGGCTTGTTGTGAACCGGTAATGGTGATTCGGGTTGTAAGACTAACATTTATGACTAAAAATATTACCTGTAAACTAATGTGTTAGGGTGTAAATGGTCAAATCAAAATGAGTTATATTTCAACAATGGGTCAAGTCATAAACCGGCTGGCTATCTAAGACAAAATCTAGTTTAGGAATGTGGTGTTGGAGCTAAGGACGAACTTTGTATGCAAAAGAAAAAAAAACAATACATTATGATCAATCACCTATGCTACAAATCAGTTGAACACCAGCACGCTACTATATTACGCAGCTAACAAACAAATCAAGTGTTATAAAAGTGATCAATATGCATCACACGTCACTGGTTGTACCCAAATAATGCACGCCAAACATGAGATTATTGAATTTTCTTACTCTGCTTGGCTTAAACCACCATCAAGAAGAGATGCAACTCAACAGGTAACAAAATTTTACATAATAATATTAACTATGTAATATAAATTCATTACACTAAATACAAAACTTTTATATCTACAAAATGAATAGGCTCATTTATGCTCGGGAGTCTAATCAAGCTCAATATATAAGGTCAGGCTCGAGCTCGTTTATTAAACAAGCTTCAATTCAGACTGGAGCCTGGGTTCGGGCCCGTTTAAGCTCAGCTCAATTTGAGCTTTTAGCGAGCCGAGCTCAAGTAACTTGGCTCTTTACAACCCTGCCCCTATTATACGAATGAAAAGTTTATGGCTGAAAAAATGACTCACCGAGTTTCGTCCCAACAAGAACGATTGGGACACCAGGGGCGTAATGCTTCAATTCTGGAATCCACTGATAACATAAATAACAAAAATACGCAATAACTTTTAAGTCCAAATTATCAGTTATTTTAGGAGTTACAGAAAGACATATAAAAAAGAGGACTTTCACCTTCTTGGAGACGTTTTCATAGCTGGCTTTGCTAATGAGAGAGAACGCCAAAATGAAAACATCGGCCCCATGATAACTCAACGGTCTTAATCTGTTATAATCCTCCTGTCCTGTTTGCTACAACACATGATCAATGTGTGAATCAAACAAATATTATGAAGTTGAATAATACAGATTTTCAAAAGGTTACCTGCAGTGTCCCACAAGCCTAGATTAACCGTGTCGCCATTGACAACCACATTGGCACTGAAATTATCAAATACCGTTGGGACATAATCCTGTTTAAACCACATTCAATAAAGGGTTTTAGCTCCAGATGCGATGAACTGAATGTGAGGTTTAACTACAAAACATGCTTGTGTTCTAACTTTCAAATGAGCAATTTCCAAATGAATGAAACCAGTTACAATAAAAAAGACAAATCAACAATCAGCTGCAATGAGGAATTAAAAATCATCAAATCAAATTAAAACAAAACAAAACAACTTACGACATCGAGAGATTGGAGAGCATCAGCCATGGCGACATTGGTGATGTTATCAAGGATCTTGTTCAGTTTGCAGAGAGATTGAAGCTCTGTTCTGGTAAGGCTGTGGAAATCCATGAGATCTGAAAATTAGGGTTTGTTGAAGCAACGAGGGCAATTCGCAAGCAAGAAAGACCCTAATCTGCGCTTGACTGGGGTTCTATATGAACATGAGGGAGCGACGCTTGGTTGGGTGGGATGGAAACGCACGAATGCTTTAGTTTCAGCATTCAATCACCTGCAATAATGTGGAAGAGAAGCGTATGTGTTGAAATACCAACATTTCTCCGGCCGTTGAAGGGTGGTAGCCTGCTGGGGAGAGTAAAGGTAACTGTCTTAATAATCCATATGAGGTGGTTTTCGTAGAGATGAGGAGGAAAGATTTGTAACCGTGTGTAATGAAGGCGAGACGCTTCATTTGCAGGCTAACATCAAATCCCATTAAATTCATTGGGTGAAAACCCTAATTTACCCCTCAAGTGTCTTAAAATTTTGGGTGAAACTTCTATAAAATAGCTTACACATACTTGTACATGATGCTTTATAACTTGTAAACATGGTAAAATTACCATCTTGTACATCACTTCTCCTTTTTATAATAGTACTAGGATTTTGACCCGCCGCGCGTTGCGGCGGCGTCGAAAGTTAAAGTAACTCGTATTTATACTGTATATTTGACCCGACTCTTTACTTAAAAAAATTACATCGCCATCGAATGAAAACGTAGCATACTTGACCCGACTTGCTTTCAAATAAAGTTTATGAACGTACACAAAATAAGTAGAAAACGTATTATTTTTTACCAGTCTCGCTTGAGAAAAAAGTTTATGTCAAAACGTGAGTCATTTACGTTGAAACATGAGTCATTTACGTTGAAACGTGAATTTTAAAACGACATGTACGCTAAAACTGCGATACACAACGCGTTACGTCGGCGGCACCTTAGTTGTTTATAGCTGACGACACATTATGTGATGCGTTAACCACATAAAACACGTGTTTGACGTATCTGATCAAACTCAGTGTAACCTATATAAGCATTGTGGTTACAATGTACAATGACGAAATTAGCATGTGATGCCCGCACTTGACATTACACGTTTTTGACTTTGTTACACACGGTACGTTCGTGAAATTAACGTCATTGCAGTGTAAAGTTGTAACAATATTTTAGACAATCATGTAAAATCGTAAAAGTAATTTAGACATTAATATGGTTAGAAATAGAAAAAAAAATGTATATTAATGTGTGACGCTATGGTCTCAAGTCATAAAAGCAATTCAAATAAATGAAACATTAAATTATTAAGTAGAAAAAGTTGGCAGATCAAAGTTGTCAATTACCAAAAGTTAAAAAGTGAATGCTTAAGTTACCTAGTTTGAGAGTGTAAATTGAAAGAACTAAAAGTATAGGGGTTAAAAGATAAAAGTATAAGGATTAAAATTGTAATATATGGAAATTGAAAGGAGATAAATAATAGGGGCTAATTATGATTTTTTGTAAAAGTTGAGGAGTTAAAGACAAAGGTCATCCACCGACCTTTGTCTTTAATATTATATAAATGTAATGTGTGTGACCATATAGAGTACTGGTGAAATAAGTTAAAACTAAAACAAGGGTGTTAATATATTCACACTTTTTCTCTCTATCTCTTTCTATATATATATATAGAGAGAGAGAGAGAGAGAGAGGAGCTCATGCGAGAACCACCTTTATTGTGAGAAACGCGAGAACCAATGTGAACACAACCTAAAATAGCTAAAAAAAATCTAACCCCCACCCCCCCCAAAACCTAAACCCCCCACCCCCCCCCCCCAAAAAAAAACCTAAACACCCCCAAGCTAAATGCTAAAAACTAAAACCTAAAAAAACCTAACCCCCCCCCAAAACCTAAACCCTGTTGGTACACTTTATGTGGACGCGACTCGACTCGGTTCGATTCGGTTCGGGTCGACTCGGTTAGGTCCGGCTAAAGCCCGACATCACGACATTCCTCTGTCGTGCGCCCCAGAGTTTGACACGCGAGGCACGGAGCGCCGCAAGCCATTCCCGTTTACACATCACCATGACATCATCATTGTTATTTGTTTTATGTTGAAATTGGTGAAAAGCCAATTGACCAGAAGCATATCTGGGCCGTAAACCTTCATTTGGGCCGAAATGATTGAAGTGGGCTTTGACTATTATTTGGGCTCCATATAACAAACGACGAAACAAGAATGATTAATATGTACGACGACGAAACAGAATGTGTTTCGTCGACTTTGTTGTTTCGTCGTGTCCTTTATGCGTTTCGTCGGTCTGTGTCTGTGTTTAGTATAAATACCCCACTCAGTTTCTGTGTGAAACTGATGAGCTGTGTGAAACTTTGAGAGAGATTCTTTAAACATTGTTTGTATATGTTTGTTCTCGGTTTTCATCCCGTTTAATCAATAGAGTGTGTATCATTGGTTACGCGTGTGTGTTATACACTTTTGTTTGGTTTGCACCGTCACGGGGATTCCGCACCCGTTACCGTGTTTGTGATAAACAAGGATAAGGTTCTCGTTATCGATCCTCACCGGAAAAACGGGACCTACAAGTGGTATCAGAGCATTGGCTCTTTTCCTTGTTTAAAACCAAACATTGTCGTGTTTGAAACAAGTGTGTTATTGTGTTTTTCAGATTTTTGTTCTTGAAAAACCCATCATTTTCTGGAAAATAAACTCTTAAAATCTGTTGGATGTTGTTTGTTTGCTAAAAGTTTTATCGAAAACCTTGTTTGTTTGAGTGTTTACATATTAACATTTGGTTTTTGTTGAAAGTTTTAGGCAAAATTTGTGATCGGAAATTTTTCCGGTGGACGGTAAACTCAAAAGCTCATCGGAAACTATTGGCGTTCTTCATATTGTTCATCATTATTCTTCATATGTTCATAAGTTTCTAGGTTGTGTATTTGAGTATTTGAAGATGTGTTATCTATATTATTATTGATTATAATATGTTGTGTTTGAATTACTTGACAACAATGATGAAGCTTTGAAAAACAAGTCACAACATATGGTGTAGTTGAATTTGTGTGTCATATTGTCAGAGAATAGATAAGACTTTTTTTTGGCCAACCTTTGTCAGAAAGAGATAAGGCTCTTGAAATATATCACCAACTCAACATTTGATTTTTTTAATTTCGTCAAATATCAAAGTGTTATCCTCCAGTAGTTTAGTCGATCAAGATTATTTTATCAGTGGTTTAGTCAACATATTGGGTTTGGTCGGTTTATTTTTGTCACATTAAAAAAAAAATTAGTCAAATCAATTTCTGTTTCGTCGGATCTTATTCAAACTAAGCCATTTCGTCGCACCTTGTAATTTAATATTCTGTTTCGTCATTTTATTAAACAATCGGGTTTCGTCGTTTTAATTAAATAATCTGTTTCGTCGACATTATTGAGTATTTGTGTTTCGTCGCCAAATATCATCACAGCAGTTTCATCGATTCAGCAATCAACTGAGTTTCGTCGCATACACACAAATCAGTTTCGTCATTGATCATAGTGTTTCGTCGAGATTGTTGTCAATTTTAAACAGAAGGTTTGCAAAGGCGGGTTAACACTGTGTTTTCAAGTATTTGATCAGTTTTTCACATACATACATCAAATATGAGTTGTACTAGCCCTTCGGATTGGAGTACGGATCCACAACCAGATCTAAAACAGATGTCGATGGCCGAATATATGAGTAGTACCATACCTCAACAACAACAATTTATTAGTGCAAGTCAATGGGCTTTGGTGTCGAATCAAAATCAAAACATACAGAATCTTTTGGTAGCGAGAGGAGAAGGAAATGCCGCTACTATAAAGACACGTCATGATCTGTCGAAGAAGAAATTCGAATCATTTCATTTCTTAGAGAATGAAACCCTAAATGATATAATTACTCGTTATTATCATTTGATGAGTGAAATGTATTATTTTGGTGTTCTTGCATCTCAACAGGAAATTGTAGCACGGTTTGCTGATGCTCTACCTCCAAAGTGGAGCCCATTCATTGAGCTTTTAAAGCATACGGGCGTTCTAGATGCTGTCAATGTTAATATCTATGAATTCATACAGAAGCTGGAACACAAGAATGATGAAGAAATTCGGAAAGCTAAACGAATTCCAGCTCCTCAAAATACCGAAATGTATCTTGGAGGAGGTTTTAACCCGTTATCTAGTTCCAGTTCAGCTCAGCAACCGAAGCTTCAAACGGCATTTGTATCAAATACAAGCTCATCTCTGTTTCCACAGTTCAATCAAAGTGCTTATCTTTCGCAACCTAAACCCCTACCTCAACCTCAAGTTTCCACAACACAACCTCATGGTGAATCTTCAGGAAATGATGACAGTTCAGGATATAGTGGCATTACTGATGAAGATGGCTCAGGTCTGAGTGATTAGGAGAAATCTGACTTGATCAAGAAAGTTGTTGTTGCTTCAAAAGAAATGGAGAAGATTCTCACTGAAGATGGATCTTTCTCTTCTCAGACTGCCTTTATGGCTAATGTCACAGCTTCTACAGGTCAGGTAAAATCTGAAACTCCTAGCATATGTAGTAATTGTGCTGATTTGAAACATGAATGTGCTAATGCTAAACATGCTTTTGAAGAATTAACACATGAGTGTGCTAATGCTAAACATGCTTTTGAAGAATTAAAACATGAATGTGCTGAATTGAAATGTGAATTTGAAACGGTTCATAGTCACAATCAGAGTTTAGTTATTGAACTGTCAAAGTGCAAAGAGGCAAACATGGCTTTAGTTCGAAATGAAAAGGATTTTAAATCTGTAATTGAAACCTTAAAGAAAAGTGTTTCCGAAGTGAACAAAGTTGTTTATCATGAACAAGTTAGTATTAACGATTACATTAACATCGTTGAGGAAACCAAAAAGGAACTAGCCATTGCCAAATGCGAGCATGATGCTATCAAGCAAAAATTGGAGAGTTATTCTAACTCCCGATTTGTGCTCGATCACATAATTGACGTTCAACAACTGAAAGGGAACGTGAAAGGCGTAGGGTATAAGGCGTGTCCACCTCCTTTGAGACACAACTATACCAAGATGCCCGATGAGGAGGAAATGCCACGTTTTGAGCCAACTGTACCTCTTAATTATGAGGAAGTTACGACTGGCTTAGGGTTCAAAACGGACAATTCATCGGAGGGCTCATCTGATCAGAAAGAAAAGTCATCATGTGCTTCAAATCAAAGTCCTCCCACAGTTGAGGACTATGATTCGTCCGATGATGAACCAGATGTGAGTGATGAGGATAAATCTCTTGAGAAGAACAAAGGAGTAGAAGTGCCTTTTGAGAATCACATTCTGTGTGATCCTCCTACTCCTGTTGTGCAATCAACTGGTGCTAAACAAGAGATAGATCCTATCACTGAGACAGTGTCTACCATTAAAAGTGATAACGTGTTGTATACTTTAGTTGGTGATGACAAAATTTATTCAAACACAGCTTTTCCAATTAAAAATGTCAATCAATCTTTGATTGATAAAGTGTTTGAAGATACTACCAGTAAGTTTTTGGAAAAGGGGATCCCGAGAGTTTCAGTAACTCAGTGTGATCCGATTCCAAAAGCTGAAGTTAGAAGAAAATTTGGAAATCAAAAATCACCAACGAAGCAACAACCTATCGCTTTTAAGGGTAAACAGCAACAGCAGAGAGCTCAAAATTCTAAAGGTTCACAACCGAAGGTTGAGACCAAAGGAGCTCGTTTCAAGAAGAAAAACAATGATGTTAAATTTGTAGCATCCAATGGTACTGCTAAAATTAAGACTTTTGAAAACAAATCAAACACCGATTTTGTCCAACAAGTCAAGATTTTAAAACGTAACGCTAAAAACAATTACACCCAACACACAAACGGGTGTGATGAAGGAACAAGTACCTCTGGGTCTACAGGTTCAACACGTGAAAGTCGAACCGGATCTCCCAAGTTTGTTGAGAGGAGATCGTGTTTCAAATGTGGGGAGTTTGGACACATTATCAAAAACTGCACAAACTCTCCAAAACCAAATTTTGTAGAAAGAGCCCCTTCTGAACAAGGTCACTCACAAAGTCGTCCTGTTTCTCCAAAACATGATAAACGCACTATTAAAGAACAGGAAACAAAACAACGACATAAGAATGTAAAGGTGATCGAAAAGGCTTTAAAACCGGAAAATGTTAAAAGGAAACCAAGTTCACAACAACCGTTAAAACCAGAAATTGTAATTAATACACAATCTGGCAAATGGAAACAAGCTTGGAAACCGAAAACAGGTTAAGGTTCAGGGGGAGGCCTGAAATTTCCAAATCATCAAGAGATTGAAATTACATTTCTTGATTCTCAGGGGCAACCTAAATCTATGAAGGCTTGGGTCCCCCTCTCCAACTAATCTCTGAGTGAGTGTGCAGGATGTTCCAGGAGGAACTATCAATAGTCATCGGATTGTTGATAGTGGAGTGTCCATGCACAAGAACGGCGACAAAAGAAATTGTTGCCTTTGATGAAAAAAAACAGAATTGTCTGTCGAAAGAAATTTAAAGCTTCGACAAATTGAAAATCATTACAAAGTTTGATTGTTCAAGGCTTTAATCGGGTCCCCAGGATAGATTCAATCAAAATGTACGCACCTGCAGCACGTCTGAAGATTCATAATCCACAAGATAAACGTGCAGTGTACATTTCTTCGCGGTGTGATTGAAGAAAATGTGTTTGTTGAACAAACCAACCGGGTGTGCGGATGCCTTGGCATGGATTGAACAACCGCACACTACTTCTCAAGAGAAAGACAAAGACCTTCCCTGGTGCAATGTGGAAGACCAGCCGGACCCAAAGGTTTCTGATCTTGTTGCTGTAAAGAGATTTCTCAGTAGCTACAAAAATCGACTTTGAAATCCACACCGGGTGGATATCCAGTTTGGGAGAGCACTCAGATTCATTGCAATGCACGAAGCAGTTGCAGGATACGGTTTTAAATTTCTAATCTCTCCTATATTTGTCGATATTTAAGCTGCTTTATAAATTGTTATCCTCTCGTTGCACTCTTTGGCCAGACAATGTTGTCATGGTCCGCACCGCTTACCGACGTGCCAACTCATTTTTTTCCAAAATTCGATAAATCATTTCTGATTAAAATTAATTTTGGTAAACGGCATTAAGGTAAAACCATGAGTTAACCGGCATCGGAAAATCATTTTTTGTAAATATCTTTGTGTCTTTTAAATTTATCTTAGTTTGTTGATTTTAGGGGGAGTAAATCCAAATTTGAAAATTCAAAAATATCAAAAAATTTCAAAACCCAAAAAACATTGGAAAAGCAAAAATGAGTTTCCTGGCGAGAAAAAGAGAAAATGATAGTAGATCAGCGGTCTGTTGAAACCTCTTTAAACTGAAATGCAAAATGAAAAACGATAAGCAGCTCTATATAAGATGTATCGGTAGGCTCACAATCATCTTAAAGTGTGCAGGGTGATATAAACTTAAATCGACTGGAGACCAGGTGGGAACCATTCATTGGCATATGGTCTTAGTACCGAAATTTCGTTTGATTGATTGCCGAGGTTCTGAAATATTCAGTCTTTATGCTGTCTTATCATCTGGGTATCATGGTTGTATCAAACCGTAAAAATAACGGAGACGAAGTCTAAGATCTTCCATGATACTATACATACGTGTACATATTGCATTCGACCTCAATAAGTGATCAACAATCACATGTCCAAAACAAAATAAGTGATAATATATCACAGATTCTTTGCGGGAGTCAAGTTCGTCTCTCTGCTGTACGAAAGTACTGACCTGTTCACGGACTTGCTCCTGTGCCCTTATGCATCTGAAAATCAAGTTCCTCATCAATAAGTGATTCTATCACATAGGGCTTGTTTTCAATCAAAATAAGTGAGTTTCTCACATCTTTTATACGGTCAAACAGATGATAAACGGTATACTCACCGGTAAGATGAACTCTCGTGCATACCTTGATACGGGAATGTGTCGTGTGTGGATGAACACCGGTCTGTAAGTATAAATCATACCTTAACGTATCCCCTTGCCATGATTACATCTGATAAGTTGAGCTTATGTGGATAACAATACCGATAATTGTTATAGGATGCTTATCTAAATGTTAACTAATTGAACAAAAAGAGCGTTTTGACGTGACCGTACTGTAAATATTTGTTTACTGCTTTTAGTTTCTGCATCTTTGTATATATTTATTTATTGCTTTCCGTCTTTACATTTGAAAAATGAAAAATTTCAAAAATATTTTAGGTGTGTTTTAATATAAACTTTATAAAATCCAAAAAGATTTTGCTTCTAGTTTATTTTTGATTGACCGATGTTGGAACTCGAGTCTATCCTACCCAAAATCCTGTCGTAAGCCGGAAAACAATTGCACCTTCATAAACAGTCGAAGTTAACAAGTTTTGAAAGTTAAAAGTTTAAATCTGAACATTTTCTAAACTTTCAAACTGTTGTCGGTCGGTGTTTGATTGAGATTTGATCTCATATGTGTCGTTTGTTTAAATGCTAATTATATTCTAAGCGGTTATTCTCATTACGCGTTTAGCTTTCTTTCATGTGCAGATGCTAAAGGCGAGGAGAACATGTTTGATGACAAGCTTTGGAATGAAGACACGATGTGAAGGCACTCAAAAGACAAAAATGATCGAGTTGCCGCTGACCCTTCATCAACACCACAAGGATCTGAAGATTTGACAAGTCAAAAGATTCACGAGCATGACTCAATGGAGAGTTCAGTCCAAGGGGGAGTTTGTTAACACACTACCTAAATGAAAAAGGAGTTTGTTGATACACTTTCTACTTACGACACGTGAAGACTTTGAAGATCCTCCGACACAAAAGACACAGAAGACGAACCTCACGAGTAGCGTCCAAGGGGGAGTACACTTTATGTGGACGCGACTCGACTCGGTTCGATTCGGTTCGGGTCGACTCGATTAGGTCCGGCTAAAGCCCGACGTCACGACATTCCTCTGTCGTGCGCCCCAGAGTTCGACACGCGAGGCACGGAGCGCCGCAAGCCATTCCCGTTTACACATCACCATGACATCATCATTGTTATTTGTTTTATGTTGAAATTGGTGAAAAGCCAATTGACCAGAAGCATATCTGGGCCGTAAACCTTCATTTGGGCCGAAATGATTGAAGTGGGCTTTGACTATTATTTGGGCTCCATATAACAAACGACGAAACAAGAATGATTAATATGTATGACGACGAAACAGAATGTGTTAGTCGACTTTGTTGTTTCGTCGTGTCCTTTATGCGTTTCGTCAGTCTGTGTCTGTGTTTAGTATAAATACCCCACTCAGTTTCTGTGTGAAACTGATGAGCTGTGTGAGACTTTGAGAGAGAGTCTTTAAACATTGTTTGTATATGTTTGTTCTCGGTTTTCATCCCGTTTAATCAATAGAGTGTGTATCATTGGTTACGCGTGTGTGTTATACACTTTTGTTTGGTTTGCACCGTCACGGGGATTCCGCACCCGTTACCGTGTTTGTGATAAACAAGGATAAGGTTCTCGTTATCGATCCTCACCGGAAAAACCGGACCTACAAACCCCCCTCCCCCACCCCCCAAAAACCTAACCCCCCCCTCCACAAGCTAAAATGCTAAAAACTAAACCCCAAAAAAACCTAAAAAATCTAAAAAAATCGCTACTTTTCGAAGCCAAAAATTTTTTTTTGGCTTCGAAAAGTAGCGATTTTTTATAAAAAATATTAAAAAATTAAAAAAAAAAATTTGTGTGATTTTTAACTATTTTTAGGCATTTTTGGTTTTGTTCACATTGGTTCTCTCGGTTCTCGCAATAAGAGGTGGTTCTCGCATGATCTTCTCCCTATATATATATATATATATATATATATATATATACACACACATCATTAAGACCAAAATTCTATAAATCATTAGTTCTCATTTTTCCAATTTACCCTCACAATAGATCATTAGTTCTCATTTTTCCAATTTACCCTCGCAAAGTGACCGTGTTTTAACTTTTTGTATGGGTGTTTACGGTCCGGTTTTGACAGTTTTTAAGTCAAACCTTGAGCCAAACCCTTAATAACAATTTTTTTATGGAAAAGCGAAACCGAACCGTTACCAACGGTGTAACGACTCTCATCAAAAGTCATAATTATTAAATTAATTTGACCAATAGGAAACCATAATTGAGACACCCAAGTGATTCTGCGCAAACCCTAAGATTTTCAGAAAAATCAGAATCAGGATTAAGGCCCCTAAAACTCAGGGGGGGTATTTCCTAGTTAACGATTATCCAAATTACGTGCTGTCCAAGTTGAATTTTTAGAATGTGTCGACTCATCTGAGCTAGTCCCACACGTGGCAACAAAACAAGCATTTTGAGTACCTTACGGACCGTAAGGTCATCAAGCTTACGGTCCGTAAGCTTGAAAAAAATTGTGTATAAATTCAGAACATTGGCATTCGAAATCTGGACACTTTACGACGAAAGAATTCTCAATTAAACACCGAGTTTTCTGCTGTATACTTCAATTAACACACAGAGGCACTAAATTGAAGCCACAATCAGGGTATTAGCACAATCGCTGCTACGATTCATTGTCCGATTGATCCAAATATCCAATGAATGTTTAAGTGCCGCCCACATTAGGGTTATACTTTATCGTTCGTCATTAATTTGACGGATTGTCGTTAATTCGATAGGTAAAGTATTATACTTTATCGTTCGTTGTTAATTCAACGGATCATCGTTAATTCGATGGGTAAAGTATTATACCTTGTCGTTCATTGTTAATTCAATGGATCATCGTTAATTCGATGGACAAAGTATTGCATTTTGACATTCATTGTGAGAATTTGATCTCGTGAGTTATCGTAAATGCTGGATTGATTACTAATTCCAAATTGTGTGCTTGTTATTGAAATTAGGATAAAAGGTTAATCAGTAGGCTAGGCTCTGCCCGTGTAAATCTGCAAAGTGAGTCATTCTCTCTTTTTATCAAATTTGTTTATAAAAGCATGTTATTTTCAAAGTTATAATTACGGGGATTAAGTCTTTGTAATCACCAAGTTACAGCCGGTATGTGGGGTTTTGTATACATTACTTGATAATCGTCACCATTGGGGCAGCCAATGGGGGATATGACCATAGCCACAGACACCATTGGACGAATGGGCCAATGGGTCGAGTGGCAAGTACCGTGGGTAGTTGGATTGATATCAGAAACATTGTAATCGCTCTTAATACTGTATATTATAACCAATGAGTTATTTTAGCAAATAGAATGATTCACTCAGTATTTTCCGCTGACAAAACCTTTTTCAAACATGTTTCAGGTGATCTGTTGTAAATCAGGAAAAGTGCTGGGGAAGCATTTCAAGCTTAAAGATAGTGGCTCAATATAAAATAAATAAATGCTTTTGTAATATCACGTTTTTATAATAAAAACATACTATTGTAAATTATCGGGGTTTTATCCCGAATTGTGAAATAAAATAATCGGGAAATTTTTTTTAGCTTTAAGCGATCCTGTTTCCGCTGTTAAACTCAATTAAATCAATACCGCAGTATTTTCTGCCGCGGCTCCTGAAACGGGTCAAACCGGGTCTTGGGCCGTGACAGAAAAAGGTGGTATCAGAGCCACTGGGTTAAGCTAATTAAGTATTTAGAAATACTTAATTTTTCCTGATTACTATTATATGATTATGTGTTTTATTAACTGACTATTTGTTAATTTTAATATGGACATATTTTTATATATATTGTAATATTTTGTTGCTCTATCATCGTTAATCGAAAAACATTATATATAAATTTATTTGATTAATATATGGAATTACCTAATATAGTATTACTATATTGTGGTAAAGAAATTATATTTTTATATACTCTTATTTAAAATTATTGTTTAATTATTTATTATTAATAAATTTTATTGTTGATAATAATATATTAATGGTAGTGGTATTAAGATTATTTTTTTTTACTAAGGTTATTATCAAAGGCAGATATTGGATAACCTAGCCTTAGTTAGGCATGGACTGATCACCTATGCTTAAACAAGGCAGCACTAACCAATATCTACCATGATAATGACTAGTTAATATATATATAAATTAAGTCATTATACTTATTTAGTATATAGATTTTATATACTGTGATAATAAATATAAATCTTTAAATATACTGATTCAAAGTTTAGTATTTTTATTATCTACAGTCAAGAAAATTTATAAATAAATTACAAATAAAACCTAGTATGTCTTAATTTGTATTTGTTTTGGTAGTATGAAATACTATTTAAAAAGTTGTTCTATCAAATTTTGTTATAACTTAGTAATTATGTGTATGTTACTAAACAGCATGAGTGATTTGTCGGAAGCCCTTCAGAATTTAAATCTCTATCCAGTAAGAATTGAAGTTTCCAGAGATTTCAATAAGTATATACCAGATATAGAAGAACCTATAGAATTCAATGCTTTACCTTTTGAGAAACCTAAACCTAAGAAAATGGAAATTGGGGAAAGTTCTAGGCAAATGGAGGGATTACCATCTCAAGAAGAATTAGATTTTATAATGACAACCGATGATACTATTGAGCCTGTTAATGAAAATAATTTTATAAACTTAGAACCATCTATTCCAAATTCTTCTAATCACTGGAATATAGACGAATGGTTGGATAATGAAATACTGTTACAAAACCATCCCTATAGGCTTTTTCCTAAGTACAATCCAGAACCTTTACCAAATTTACCAATAAGTAACAAGAATAGGACTGAACTCCATCATTTTGACAACATAGATGCTGGGAATAGGATCCAAGAAACTTTGGGACAGATCTCCTGGAAATACGATGAGAAGAAACGTCGTTACTAGAACATCATCTGACAAAGGATAGGGGATTATGAAACTGTGATTGTGTAATAGTAACAGTAAAATCAGTATGTGTAAAATAAATAATAAAACAGGTGTATATAAGAAACGTGATATAAGGAAATATTAGAAAAGTTACAATTTTGTTTGTATATTCGTTTATGTGATTATGTGCATCTAAATTGTGACATTGAATTATTTCCTTTATACTAATTATGTATCTATAAAATAGATATCAGATGGAAAACGTTAATAATGAACCAGTCAATGAGGGTAATCAATCTGAGCAACAATCAGGGAATCAATATGTGACTAGGCAAGATATAGAAAATATCATTGCTCAAGAGATAGCCAACACTATTCCAGGAATAGTTGCTCAAGGGATAGCCAATGCTATTCCAGCAATCATTGCTGCTGTTAAAAATCCAATCGAACCGCAACAAGTTGTTCCTAGTAAACGCATTCCTGAAGATAATTTCAGTAATAGCGTAAATGGAGGCGGTAATCATGTTAATCATGATAATGAACCACGGCAAGCTCCGCTCCCTAAGAAAAGGAAAGTTGCAACGCCTGGTTGCACTTACAAAGAATTTCTTGCTTGTAAACCCACTGAGTTTGCAGGCAATGAAGGAGCGACTGCAGCACTGCGTTGGTTAGAGAAAACCGAGGCAGTAATTGCCATAAGTAAATGTGCTCAAGATGATCAGGTTATGTATACATCAAATCTTTTCAAAGAAGTAGCGCTAGAATGGTGGAATACGATGTTACAAGCAAAAGGAAGAAGGATGGCGTATGCAATGAACTGGGAAGAATTTAAGAGTCTTGTAGAAAGAAAATTCTGTCCCGAATATGAAAAAGATCAAATGGCAAATAAGTTTCTAACTCACCGGATGGTGGATATAGATTGTCGAGGTTACACTACGACATTCTTCGAATATGCTCGAGTGGTACCAATCCTGGCTTCGCCAGAGCCGGTACTTATTTCTCGTTATATTTGGGGATTAATTTCTGAGATCCGTAATATTGTCAAAGCTGCGAAACCTCGCACAATTGATGATGCGGTGGAATTAGCCAATACTATAACTGACGAGCTAGTACGGACAAGAGAAGAAAATAGAAGGAAGGAAGTAGCCCAAAAGATTACCCAAGAATTCAGTTCGGGTAACCATAACCATTTCAAGAAAAGAGGGAATGGGCAATCTTCTACTAGTCCATTTTGCAATTTTTCCAAAAGGAAGCATTTTGGTAGATGCAAAGGATATTGCAATTTTTGCAAGATTCCAGGGCATCAAGAAGAAGACTGCAGGAGGAAGAAATTTTCAGTTTGCTACAACTGTAGAGAAACTGGACATCTTAGGCCAGATTGTCCAAAACTGAATAAACCATTTGACAATCAAGCCAAACCAGCAGAAGGAGCAAGAAGGAATACGAGAACCTTATAGCTGACTACTCATGAAGCCGAGATGATTCCAGATGTGATAGTCGGTATGTTCTTAGCTTACAATGTTTACATAAAAGTATTATTTGACTCTGGTGCAAACCAAAGTTTTATAAATACTTTACTCTGCCCAACTCTTAACTTACCGTCAACCAGCATTAGATAAATTTCTATATTTAGAAACGGCAGATGGAAATTCAGTTAAGATAAAATAGGTTATGCAGAACATAGAAATAAGTTATAAGTTTTCTGCAACCCTATTATCTATGAAATTAGTTGAATTCGATGTTGATCATTATCTGTGCTCAGAATTTCTTAGAAATTCAATCAACCATCGGAAGAGGAATTATGATTACAGGAGATAAACCATATAAACCTATGAAGTTCATATCAGTAATGGAAATTGCTAAATATGAACGAAAGCAAGAAATAGTATATATGATTTCAGTAATCATTAAATACTAAAGATACAGAAATTAAGGAAATTTCTGTAATTTCAGAATACCCAGATGTATACCTAAGAAATTTACCTGGATTACCACCAGATTTGGAGATAGCATTTAGGATTTATCAATTCTAGGAATGTTACCGATAAGCCAGGGAACCTTATCGGTTAACACAATATTGGTTGATAAGAAAAATATGGTTTGATAAGAATGTGTATTGATTATAGGAAATTGAATAAGGTTATAATTAAGAATCAATACTCATTACTTAGCATTAATGATCTATTTGATCAATTCCAGGAAAATAGATATTTTTCTAAGATCAACTTATGTTCCGGATATTATCAATTAAAAGTATCAGAGGAAGATGTATCTAAAACTGTTTTCAGAACTAGCAATGGTCATTACTAGTTTACAGTCATGCCCTTTGGATTAAAGAATGCAACTGTAGCATTCATGGACATGATAAATAGGAGCTGTAAACTATATTTGGATAAATTGGTAATTATCTTCAAACGACGATATACTTATTTATTCCAAAAAAAAAAAAAAAAAAATCAGGAAGAACATTGATAGCACTGGCAAGTATTCTTAACTTTGTAAAGAAAAGAAAAGCTTTACGCCAAATTTTCGAAGTATGAATTTTGGCTATCAGAAGTGCAATTTTTAGGTCATATGGTGAAGCATGAAGATATTCACATAAATTCTGCTAAGATAGCAGCAATTACCAAATGGAAGATTACCTAATTCACAATGGGAATTAGAAGTTTA
>JARYGA010055395.1:0-160377 GCA_030545235.1 Helianthus tuberosus | reverse complement strand
TGTTCAGTTAAGAGAGATTACATTATTCTTTTAGGTTTGTTTAAAGAATTTCTGACATTTATCTGAGACATGATCCGATATTTGATTACTTTAGGAACTTACATTGACAAGAAGTGCCCTTTCATTGGTGATGTCTCCATTAGAGGTCGTATTCTTGCTGGTAGTTGCCATAGTGTGAAAATGGTTAGGACCATTATTGTTCGTCGGGACTACCTCCATTATGTGAAGAAGTATCAGCGGTTAGATTCAGAGAGTCAAAACCCTTTGCTGCAATTTACCAGTGTACTTATCCATAACTAATCCAATTCACAAGATTTATGTGTTGTATGCAGTTATGAGAAGCGCCATTTATGTGTTGTATACAATTATGAGAAGCGCATTGTTTCCGAGTGAAAGAAGGTGACCATGTCACCGTTGGATCTGTGCAGGCCTCCACTCATTGTTTCTCGATCCGATTATCAGGTAAGTTCTTCATACTTTTCTTAATTTCTAGATACTTAAAACATCAATCTCTACTTTCTACTGTGTTTGCTATCTGGATTTTTAATTTTGTCTTGAACTATAAAGTGATTGGAGGTTTAGGGTTTTAGTTCGCTGTTTAACGATCGAGGAATCAAATTGTTTGATATCATACCTGCTTTAGAGTTTTACTTGTATCGTTTACTATTGATAAGACTAATATGTTTACTGTTGGAGATAGCGTTTTGGCCATCAGGTATTTGTTGAAATGCTTAAGTCAGTTTTGACATCAAAATTTGTGTATATATGCTTATTTTTTAACATTATGGTCATAGTCTTTGTTTATCTTGATTTGTGTAGAAGTAGTTGTATCAGCCCGAGCCCGTCTGAAATCGCCTTATAAGTGAACTAAAAGTTGAGTTATGCAAGTGTCAATTAGTAGGATTTATAGAGTAATATATTAACTTGAAATGGAATTATGGAAACACAAGTACTTTTAACATTTGGGTTCAATTTATACCAAAGTTCTTTTACTATCTTGGTTTTGTGGGCTGTTTCCTTTCTTTCTGATTGATTAAAGGGTAATCAACAGGAAGATTATGTCGGCATTATCATCACCCGGAAAAGAAGATCGATATTACACGACACGAGTATCGACTGGACCCGGTTTCGAGGAAAGTAGCAGTAGCAAGAAGGTCTGACTTGAATCTGCCGCCTGTTGCAGTGGAGACTGATGTGCATATTGTTAGTGATGATTCTGTCCACTGTAAATCTCAAGCTTCCGTAAAGTCATTCGAGATAGTTGACCAGAGTGCTGGAGGTCAAACTGCTTCTAAAACCTGTGAAAGTCAACCTCTTGTCATACGCTGACTCCATTACGTGAACCATAGGTAATATTACCCTTTAAAATACGATCGTTACCTTTTCTGATCTGAAAATGTGTTTTGTTTACAGTTGATTTCTTATTCGATCTGTTAACTTGCAGGTAGGTTTACGGCAGTTACATTGACTTCAGTACTGGATGAAAAGATATAAACGGTTGCATGTTAACATTAATAATCAACCACTGCCTTTCAGATGCTTTAGACTGGCAGCTTTTTGTAGATTTTGTTTTTGTAAATTAATTTTTATTTCTAAGATTTTTTTTTATTTTGTAAAATTAGTGTATGAGTGGCACAAAATGGTTTCCAGAATCCGGCATAGTTTTGGAATCCATGATGATGATAATATATGAAATACAGAGGCTGACCATAAGGATCTTTATCTTAAGGTAAAGTGCACGTTGTGCTATATTTTTGCTCGATTTAATGCAATTTGTAGTGTACTAATTGGTGGCGTATTCGGTAAACTTGCATGTAATATGTTGGTTTTAGAGTGTACTAATTGTTTACTACACTATTCAGGTGGGTAGTTTCAAAGAATTGCTTTCACTCAAGGGTAAATTAGACAATGCAAACTCCTAAAACAAGGTATGAGATCCAAAGTAATCATGCTTGTGTGACTGGTATTACATGCATTGAAATTGGTATATTGCACTATTGCAGTAATTTTGTCAGTTTACACTTAGGTCATGGGCTTAGTCTTTTACACTGGTATTACATGCATTCAAATTGATACATTGCACTTAGTTGTTTGTAAACTTCAAATTCAGTCTTTTCATTTCCTTAGAAAGTTGGTTAGCTGAGAGCAAGTCGGTTTTTGTTTGAAGAACCTATAACAAAACAAAAATTCAGCATTTAAAACAAAACCAAAAAAAATTGAAAAGACGAAAACCATACCTAAAATCATAATGAAACAGACGCAGGAGGGTCGTAGACAAACTCAACGACTGAAGCAAATCAAGATACATACAAGCAAGAATTTAAGAAATATAATCAGAATATATATGTGGATGACTCACCACAACCATGTGTAAGATACTATGATCACCATCAACTGTAACTAACAAAGAATCATTAAAATGCTAATAAAACACAATAAATGAACAAATCTTCATGGATGATCTGTATACCTGAATTAGAGAAGTGAAGCCAGCAAAGATTTGGATGAAACACAGGAAAACGTTAATGGATTTGGATAATTAGGGCATGAAAAAGTAATATCTATAGAGAAAATGGTACCAAACAACAACCTTAAAAAAATTCAGATGAAACATTTTCTAATTTATCGACAATGGAACACTGTCTCTTTATCTTCAAACTCATAAAAAGAAGCAAAAATAAACTGTCATAAAAAAATTAATACGATTAAAATATAAAGTATTAAAAAAAAGTAACAATTACATATAAAAAAGAAAACTAATCAGACACTTAAACTCTAATATCAAGAAACTTTAACTTCAACTCCATGGAGCACTGAACTTCTCGATGTATGTCATTGATCTTTCTCATGAACTCCAGGTCTCTATCTCCACACTCTATATTACTCGCAACACACAGGTCACGAACGGAAGTAGTCGGCATCGCACTCAGGTCTCTCGAAACTTGGTCTCTTGTCAGCAGACCAAGTTGCAGTCCGTTAAAACACCTCTTCAACTCTTGAAGAGTAGACCTATCAGCAAAAACTTGCTCTTCGATTTGTTTAATAAAGCGTTGCTTGAAATCCTCAGATTGTGCAGAAGTATGTGACTCCATTTTAATGTATTTATAAGAACTAAGGCAAAACAATAACAGTTGCTCTTCTATTTCACTGAATGAATTTGGGTATGATGAAACAACATTTGAATTGGCAATGGTATTATATAGAATATGTAACAGCCCAAAGGTCAGATTTAAATGCAACCATTAAATAGAAATTTATATTTAAAAACCATATACATTTAATGATTTAAGAATGAAAAACGTGTATATGGGAGACGTCCCTTCATTTACCCTATCAAACATTTTAATGTAAAACCTTTGAAAAATGAATTTTCATGGGAAAGCAAGTAAAATTAAATATCTAGAAAACCAAAGAACAAAATTTAAACCTTCAAAAAAAGGTGATCATTATTAGGAGACGTCTCTTCATTTACCCTATCAAACATTTTAAACACTATAAAGGATCATGATTAGTTTACTTGAAAACATAACACTTCATTTTAAAAAAAACCGTTCATCCTAAAACAAAACGTCCAAAAACACTCACACTCTTTCTAAATGGCAAGCAAAACCTTCTACCACTGGTCGGATACTACCGATCTTAAAATTGAATTTTCAAGATGGTCACTCCAAGAACAGAGAAAAGATGAAGAACTCAACAAAAAGTTGCTATGGTGAGTGATAAATATTATAAGCAAACCTGGAGTAGCATTGCACTGCTGGATGAAGTTGTCTGTTCTACTCCATCAGAGTTTAAAGAAAAAGCAGAAGAGTTTATCACACATCTGCTGAAACAGGATCAGAAGACCTGTGATATGCTAGCTGATCTGCAAATTAAAACAAAAAATGAAATTGCATGGAAGAAAGCGAGAGTCGTAGATATCCTAGGAAGTGTTTATTGTAATGTGTAATTTTTAATATTTTTCAAAATCAGAATTTTGTAATACTAGTTAATATCGAATGAAGAAAATTCAAAGCTTCAAAATCAGAATTTTGCAATTTCACTTTTACCAGTTTCAATAATAACAAAACTACTTCCAAATACAAAAGAATCCAAACAGATATCACTGAAAACCACAATGAACCGCAATTTTTTTTCCACAAACTCGGTAAACTAACATAACCATCTTACCTTTTAAAATCGATGGAGGAAGGGAGCATCTTCAAATCGATGGATAAAGAAAGCTTGAAGCTGATTAAATAAGAAGTAGGGTTTGGGGAAACATCTTTTCCAACTACGTGTTTAGGTTTTGGGGGAGAATAACAAGAGCTAGCAAACAGATTATTGATAGGAACAAATTGTTGCGATGGAAGAGGGAGGAGTTTTAGGTTATCTATAGATTGGGGGAAAGAGAGCGTGCAAAAAGAACCAGGTATGATTGGAGGAAAGATTTGGCCTAATGAATATTGTTGCAGAAATATTAATTAGTCTTCGTTATTGTTTAAAAAAGTTCAATTAAAAAGGTTACAATTTTAATTTTAAATATAAAATCCTTTTATTGGTTAACTTATGTACCCCTACGTGTGCATGTATGTGGTCATGTATGTGTTTTAGAAAAAAGATGACATCATTTTTTAAAGAATTGACATCACCATTTTTAAAATAACTATCTATGATAGGGGGAGGGCTGTTTTATAAGAATTTTGGTCAATTTTGTACCTAACTTTGGGAACACGTCAGTCTTTTTTGGTCAAAATGAGTACATTTGTAAATCAAAATTTATAAGGATTTTGTCAATTTTGTACCTAACTTTTGTATATTTGTAGTTTCAGACATCATTCACAATGGTACCGATACTGAACCGATATATGCGGTATGGTATTCAGTATCTACTTTTTCTCAATTTCGGTATCGGTATTTTCAGTATCGTACCCGTATGATATTATAATCAATACTCATCCCTATTGGTTATAGCTAAATGTTGTTTCTAATAGGTTGTAGGTTTGACTAATAGTTCTATTAAATGGCAATTTGATAGCTAGATATGGGACTAATCATGCTTCCTTTTAGGTGATATGATTTTTTTATCATCACGTGTTGTGGTCAGATTGAGGGGAGGCTGGTCCAATGGAATGGAAACTGGACAAGTGAAACCTGTAGTATGTGAGCCATAGCCATCGGAAACTTGTCCAATGGAATGGAAGCTGGACAACCTGGGGAAAAAAATGCAAAACCTGGAACTAAAAGGCACGTGTTTCATCAATGTCAGTTGCTTGGGACGTGCAAGTTTAAATAGTGATATAATATGTAACACCTCGAAAATTCATGTCCAATAATGTAATGACACGTGTCATAAGCTTTGAACGTGTGAAAGAATACTTTAGAAGGACTAAAGTTGACAAACAGAGAAAGTATGTGAATATAAGAGTTCAAAGTGTCAATAATGGATAAATATACTTTACAATAACCCTACACGATGTTTATACCCTTAAACGAATAAATCATGGATCATACGAAGCTAAGTGTGGAAGAAAGTGAGAGATTACAAACTACAGGGGTTAAATGTGTCAACATGTTTAAAGTACACCTCTGAGTGACCTTTTAGCAAACCCGAAGCTTTGTAACGATAAATTATAATCACTAGAATATGTGGTAAAAATTTCAACCAAGGACTTAATGATGTTTGTATATGTCTTGGAGCCCTTAAAAGTAAGGTTAGAGGGCCAAAAGTGCAAGAAAAATACTTAAAACCACGTTTGGAAGGACCAGGGACCTAAAGTGCAAATAATGAAAACTTTTTGGATGGTTCTGGGGGTCATACCAGGTGCGTAAACCCCCTGGGGATGTTTACGCAGGGCACCTCAGCATGCCAGCGACAGAATTCTTGGACAGGTGCCTGTTAAGGCTGTGTAACCGACTTATAAGCCTGTAAAATGATACCAGGGGCTGGGCAAATGGATTTTCATGCACTAGGGACAGTTGTGATGATCTGAATCCATGCATAGAGTTGTTTGGCATCATCTTGTTGCATCAATTTTGCTATATATGCTTCACTCATGTTGCAACACTTTGTTCATTCATTTGCAAAGTTCACAAGACTCATTTCTGGAGCACCTCTGATTAGCAACAAGCTTTCTTAAGATCCCTGGTCGTGCTTAGGACTCTTGTAAGTGCCCTTAACCCTTCCTAATTCAGTTTAGCTTAGTTAATTAGCTTAAAGTCAAACCGTCGTAATTAAGGTTTGACTTCGAGATTAATCAATAATTGTTCAGTCAAATCTCGAATTGAAAGTACCTATAGGTTGGTAATTATGTGGGTAATAAACCCTTAAAAGGGTAATCTCTGATTCCCACTCTAACTAGGTCAATTGTCGGGTCAAAGTTAATCTTAAAAAGTTAACAGAAAGCTTATTTTCAAATTAATACATAATTAGCAATGTAGGATCCATGCAACCTGTTTTATCATTAATATAACTTGGTAATTAATGTAAGAACATGCCTAAACATGTTCAACCCGACAATTTTCAGTTTAGGCTCGGATCAGAACCGAAAGTCGCATAATTTGACTTTTGCTTTGACTTTCAGTTCTGAACCAATGTAGCATGTTTTAGAAATGCTTTAGAGCCTTATTAGGACCAGGTTTCATGTTAGTATAACCCTCTGTGATTATACAACATGGTTCATTAGTTATCCGATTCATATGCATGTTTCCGTTAAATGCTTAAATGTTGACTATTATGCCCTTATGACCTTAAAACATGATTTTTGAAAATGTAAAAGAATAGAAATCTTAGTTACTGATTTATAAAGTTGTCCCTAAAATTTGACATCAGTTTGAGGTCTAGATTAGGAGTTATGCTCATTAGCGTAATTAGAAAGCTTTTTATTTAATAAACGGCGTAATCAGCATATAGCCTATCTAAACCCGATTTTTGACACCAAACTTTTTACCCACTGATTTAATATAATATTTTGGGATTTTTGAAGATTTTTATTTAATTTTAGGCTGAGCATAACATAGAGTTCTAAGCTTGATTCGGTAATTGCCGGTTTTGCCCTTTTGGGCTATAAAATGAGTTTTACAAATTATTTTGATACCGAACCTTTTCCTACTGATCTAATATGATAAATAAAACATTTTGATCCTTCTGGAATAATAAAAATATCAGCTTTCCTTTAAAAACCCGGAAATAGCTCAAAATCGTCTTTTTGAGCGTTTTTAACGCATAGTATGTATAAAAAACTATTTTAAACATATAAGGTTTGATGCCTACTGATATTTTCAGTAAATTTTTATATATTAACAGTAAGCAAAAGTTTTAAACTCAGATTTCTAGTTTTGACCTTTTAAGCCTATGTGAAATTACCAAAATGCCCCTAAGGTGCATAGTTTGGTTTTAAATGATAAATTTTACATATATATAATACCCTACTGTTATAACTTATTAAATTAAGTATTCTTTTTACTGATTATATCAGACCTGTAACTCAGATTATTATTTAAACTCTTTTATAACCCTTAAAATGACCAAAATGCCCATACGGGGCATAGTTTGAGTTTAAATCCATTTCGGGCATAATAGAAGATATCCTACTGATGTCACAACATATTTAAGGCATATTAACTTAGGAAACCTGTATATGACTCTCATGGTTACCCGTTATGCATTTTCGCGTTCGGTTCGGTTTATGTAACTAGTTTGCATAAATTGACCGAAACGGGTCAAACCTTATCATTTTTGTCTCAAAATCCATAATGTGTTTAGTTTACCCATATTATACAAGTCTTCAAACTTTTCGGGTCTAAATCACATTCCATTCCGGTCTTCGCTTAATCGTGCGTTTGAACCGTATCTTCCTTTAAAACTAACCGGTCTAAGTTTAGGCTTAATTAAAGACCCGTTAGGAAATCTAATAGATTATTAAAAACCTTTGTTCCAGAATAGGAGACCCGGTAAAAGCTACACGCACTTGCTATTTGTGATTAATACTTGCAAATGTAAATACTTTTAACTTATTTTCCCATATACGGGCTTGGGGTACGGTATATAAAATACCGCTTGGTCGGGCATTCGACTTTAATCGTTTGGTGGTTAAATATTATCGAGATGACCCATTTAAAAATTTGGTTTTGTTTGCTTAACGCCTTTGGGGGGTTAATGACCATGTCCCGGATATCCTTGGCATCATTCATGGAATGGCCATGACCTTAGCACACGGGTGTAGGAGTACATCCGTCAGTGCATTTAAAATTAATAAGGTATAACCGCCGGTTACGAGAATAACTCGCCGCGGGACTATACCATGTGGTGTGTCTATTAATCTTTAACCCGGCATGAACCGGGCAACTGAACGCATAACAAACATGTAATTCTTTTACAAGTTTATATATAAATAATTATCCCAAGTTATAAAATATTTTTTGCCTTGTGCATTCAAATCAATTTTCTAAACCTTTTCAAAATGAGTCAGTTAATTGTATTTACTAGTGTAAACTGACGTATTTTCCAAAAAGGTTAAGTGCAGGTACTACGCGTAATAGGCTGGCCTCTCCTTAGCATCATTAAGAGTCTCGCAAGCTTGGATGCATTTTGAGTCTGTTGAACTACGTTTTCTGTTTATTTTGATCCGCCTGTGGATCTGTTTCAACTACGTTGTGATACTTAATATTACAATTTTATTCAGTTGAAATAAATCTATCTTTTGCTTCCGCTGTGAATTTAAAATTGTGTTGTTTGACTATGATGATATCAACTACGTCACGATACTCCCCACCGGGCCCACCGGTAATACGTGGAAATATCGGGGTGTGACATAATACTTTTGTCTTTGTTAGATTTTTGAAGATTAAATGGCACTTGCAAAACTACAAAAACTTAAATTGTGAGTATTTTGTTTCTCCCCATTACACACTTCATCCATACACCGCTTCTAATAGGTCATTTGGATTGGTATAATATTTCTTTTTGTTTAATAGGGTTGCATCTCAAAGGAAACGGGAACAACTCAGAGAATATTATTATTCTAACACCAACGGATCTATTTGGTGAAAGCACATATATAAACAAGTCATTATCATATGCACTACAATTAAATTTGTTAAGTTTTACAGTACTGAAAAATAATGTAAGAGTATATATGTCATTCGGTTAAGGGCCAAGCATGAGCTTGCCTAACCTCAAACAGTGTTTTAATCCGAGAAAAAGTGAAACTACTGTTTTGGGTTAAAACAGTGTTTTCAAACCACTGTTTTGGGTTAGAACAGTGTTTTGAATGCACTTTTGGGTTAAAACAGTGTTTGAAACCACTGTTGGGTTAAAATAGTGTTGTTAATGATGTGTTTTGAAACCACTTTTGGGTTAACAGTGTTTGAAACCACTGTTGGTTTAAAACAGTGTTTGAAACCACTGTTTTAACCCAAAAGTGTTTTCAAAACAGTGTTTTAACAACACTGTTTTAATCCAGCAATCTGTCATTGTTTCTATCTTCAATGGTCACACCACTTGAATCATCAAATCATAACATTGAGAGCAGCCCATTAACAAATATTACAAACTGTATGCTGTATAGAGTTTTGTTATTACTATTAATCATTCATTGAATGTTGATTTATCTATTGTAGCTGATGAAAGGAGGACATCTTCCGGAAGAGTTGCTTATTACAGACACAGTTGATCCAATTGGTTCTCTCATATCATTCACATACCCTCATATTTCAAGAAAAGTTTCTAATCCTTCTTATTTTCGCGATAGAGTTATTCAAGAAAAGTTGTAGATACAATCAATGACAGATTGCTGGCAATGATTCCAGGAACGGAAACCGTTTATCTTAGTTGTGATATTATTTCAGAGTGTGAAGACAAACGACAATGTTTCCTTAATGTTTCTTGTACTTTTGGATTTTTTCCTTATTTTCATGAATATTTATATTATGTTCTCCATGGATACACTATACATAATATATAGTTATATATAACACGGGCCAAGAAAATCGATATACCGAATTTACTTATATCTGTTACACATCCCAAAAACAAAATTACGATACCATCGTAACAGGACGTGACTGTTAAAGTTCTACTTAAGAAAACCAAATTTGTCCACCTAGGATAACCACCAAAAGATAAAGCATTAAATCCTATAAACATGTTCATAAAACATATTAATAAACTTCAAAATGTACTTTGTCACGTATCACACTTTTTTCTTCCACCAGCTCAAACCTCAATACTTTGTCCGCAGACATCCCCGTTTTATCCAGTATATGGTGCCAGTCCGTAACCATTACCAGATGGGTGTCATCAGCAGCTTGTCTATCATCTGTCCCGACATGTAGGGGTATAAGAAACTTCACATGACCAAACGACAAGACTGCACAACCGTACCTATTTAGCTGGTTGTCTCTAACAAACTTCTTTGGTATCGTCTGTAAAAGTAAATCATTGATTTTATAATTCGTTTTTCATAACCGTTAGTTTAAGTAAAAGTTAAAGACAAAATTATAACGAAAATAAGTTATAAAAAGCAAACTTGTTATGTAAATACCAGGTAGTTTGTCTTTGTCACATGATATTCAATCTGTTTCTTGTATGTGGGACGCCTTTTGCTGTGTCGGTGGTTGGTACGGCTGCATTGATGTTCAGCCGTTACTTGCAGTCCTACCCCGTTTTTTGTTGAAAATGTTTACATTAAAGTTAAAATGCTCTGCTGGGGTACTTCCCATCCATTGAAACAGCAACTGGCAGCCCTCCTCAATGTCATTCTCAAAGCAAAATGTGGTCCATCCTGACCCCATAAAACCAACAGCTAAACCTTTTGGATTTTCTGGAGTGAAAACATAACACACATCAACCTTTGAACTTTGTTTAGGTCCGTGTACTTTTGCAAGTGATCAATCTTTAACTGCCTATCTGACAACAACCACAGCAATCCATGCGGTAAATCCTACAATTTTGATACATTTCATAAACATTATATTACATTTTACAAACAATCCAACATATATATTATAACTTTATATTCCAAAAATAAGATACTGACAAAATATAAAAACAAGATAGCAAACTTTAACCTGCTTATAGTATGTTTCCTCCGAAGCACGTACCAAGCAACCATGCACATAATCTTTTCCATTTCCATCCTTTCTAATTTCAAAACCTTCATCGCTCAGAACAGATACTTCAAATTTGGCTTCTTTCAATTTTTTGAAACAAAGCTTCGCTATATTCTTGTGTTTGTGACGTTCAAGAAACGAATCCATTGAGAACCGTGTATCTTTTTACTTCTATGACCCATGTTTTCTACAGAAACCTTATACTTAACCCCCAAATAATCAACCAACTTTATCAACTGACAATCTCTCGGTATGTGGTTAGTTAATATCTTTGGTAACACCTATACATAGAATTCAATTACTGACATTTAAGTGTATTCTATAAATATAAACACAATTCTAAAAATGTATCTTACCAATCCTTGTGTTACTTCCTTCATTTCACTGACATTTAGAATTATCATAAAATCCATCTGAAATTCAAAAACAAAAAATAATCAAACAGTTTAACACAAAATGAGTTTTATCTGAAAAGCATACTATGTAAGCCCTAAAATAACTTTTAACACTTTCTAGGACAAAGTCATATCGGTCTACTGCAACTCGGTCCCCACTACCAATGTAACACCCCAAAAAGGGAATTATATGAAAATGAGTTAAAAAAAAAAAAAAAAAAATTAACTTAGTTGGTGTAATGTGTAAAAATGCTAGATAAATGATAGTAGGTGACTAAGTTAAATAAATGAACAATCAAGAAGGGCCAAATGTGAAAATAGTGAAACTCCAAATATTAAAAAGAAAAATAAAAGAAAAGATACACAGTGTGTGTATCTGGAGATCGATCAGGGCAGGGAGGAACAAGGGTTTAACCCTAATTGCTAATTCAGCTAAATTAGGAGGAAATCTCAAAGCTAATTCATTGCATGAACTCAAGTTTCGATCATCTAAGCTAATATAGCTGAATGGTAAGTTTAATTTCTTGATTTGGTGAATTGAAAGAATTGGGTTTTAACCTAATCATGAGTTCATGTTATGATGAGTGTAATTAGAAGTAAAATTTCGCTATACAATCAGGTTTATGTTTGGTTTTGACCATTTAAAGGACTTGTTATATGTATTTATTTGATATGAAATTTCATGAATATAGGATGATCAAAATATAGGTGATCATGTATAACTCGAAATCTTGAGGAATGATAATGTGTATGATACATGAACATTAGATGAATTTATGTGGGTTAAAAAGAATCATGTGAACTTGCTTGATTATTGAAGAAATTCTAAAAAAAAAGAACTAGTTAGATTATGTACAAGAATAATTGTATTTTATGTCCTACTAAAGCGAAACCCGCCAAGTGTTTGATGAAATGCTTAAGAAAATAGATATGTGAAATTCGAAAGGTTTAGAATGGACTAAATGATAGAGTGAATATGCTAATGTAGGCGTGAAGGAAGGGGGTTCAAGTACTAAGAAATCGGAAGGCTCACAGGATCGAGGTATGTTTCGTTGCATACAAATCTTATTTATAATTTTGTTTATAATATGATAAACAATCCTTGATAAAATGTTATGGTGATTAGTAAGTAATTAGCAAATCCCTTGCGGATTTGGTTATAATGAAAGTTATAATAAGCTATGCAAGTCGACCGGTTCTAGTTGAACAAGTCGAGTAAGAATAAGCTACCAACCGTTTTGAACGGGTGGTTTTGAATGCTATGATGAATGCTAAAAGCTTAATCCGTTATGCGGATAGAAAGAAGGATTTATGTTGAAAGCAATTAACCCAATTAAACGGGTCGAAATTGTATGCTTAACTCTCATTAAGAGTGTTTATGCCAAACCCAAGTACTTGGGTAGTCGAATGTGTATGAAAGATGAAAGCTTATATACGAATGGAACTAAAACGAAGGATTTACGATTTAACAAGTGTGATGACTAACTTTTAAGCCTTGTTGTTGAATGTAGGTAAATCCTTACTTTAGGCGATTTGGAGATTTGGAGCGAGCACGTGTCCATGTCTTGTTATACCAAACGCTTCCGCTAGCTTATTTGCATCTTTTTGGTCCATGACTTGTTATTTTGTCCAACTTTGTTAGTAGTCGTACATTTGTAAAACTTGTTGTCTTTGTTTGTGGTGGTTTTATGTCAAACGGATCGTAGAATGTTATTTAGTGGATCAAGTTAAAAACAGGGGGCATGTTCGTTTTTCGAATGGGTCATGCCCAATTTTTGTAAAAATTTTAATTATGTATCAAAGTTGGTATTTTTGATGTCTATTAAATTACTCTAGTAACTAATTTTATAATTACGGAAAAGCGGACCTTACAAGTTGGTATCAGAGCCAAGGTTTGAGGGATTCGAGCATATGAGGTGATGCTTGAACTCAAACCGACGGCTCCTTCAAAAGTGTGCTCGCTCCAAGGTCGCCAATGAGGTAAAATTTTAAGTTTTTTTGTTTAGTACAAGTATGTGTAGTGTGTTTATGATAAATATTTAAGTTAAAGTATGTGGAGTAGTAATAATGGAAGTTAAACATTAGGTTATATCAGATCTGGCGCAGCACACAGTTGTGTCGTTAAGTGACACAGCTGTGTGGACCATTGATGCTTATTGCTGAGATCAGGTTGTGTGGCAAGGCTGACACAGCTGTGTGACATTGTACTCAGATAATCAACACAGCTGTGTCTGGTCGAAATTTCCACAAACTTCATATTTTTCTTGAAGGGCCGTCGCCGACGGGCTGTGAGCCGTCGCCGACGCCCTCATGTTGCCGACGGCCTATCTTTCTGTCTACGGACATTTTGGGCGACGCCCCATTTACAAAGCCCGTCGCCGACGGGGTATGAAGCCGTCGCCGACGGCTAGCGGAAATCGATCCACTGAATTTTTTTTTGTTTTGTCTTGATTTCATATCCTGAGTTTCTAAGTTGTTCAAAAGCCTATTTAATGATTAAGTGAGGTCCATATAAGGCCTAATAAGATGTATGTAACCATAATTAGTGGTTACAATGGAAAGAAATTTGTAAAGGTCGAAAGTAATGTGTCGAATGACACGAATGAATGCTGAAAGTTAAAAAAAAAAACGAGTAAAGTTTAAAATGTGAGAATGCGAATGAAGTAAATACGGACTAATGAACTATGATGTATTGAAAGCTTGTGAACTATAATTTAAGTTCCCATACTTCTCAGAAATGCCCGTTTTATGTTCCTGACAAGTTAATAGAAGATATAATAAGTGATGTAAAGTTGTGTAGATCGTTGGCGATAAAGTAAAATTTATGAAAGTCGAATGTAACGTATGGAATGGCGTGAAATGAATGACGAATGTATAAAGTAGAGTATAGACTAAAGTACTTGGATATGTAAAGGAGCCGGAATTGTTAATAAATAAGTATAAAAAAAATGAATGATGAGATTAGTGGTGAAAATAATTTGAAGGATATGAGTTAGATGGAAATTCGTATGAAAATTCGGATGAATGTATGCTTTGATCATAATTATGCATTAGAGGCTTGTACCTTGTACTTGGATGATAATTACTATTTGTAGAATCATGAAGCATTAGCATGTGAAAGTACGTGAAAGTGAATGTATATATGTGTATTGTTTGGAGGATTACGTAAATTGTATGTATGAAATACGTAGAATATTAATATTACGATCTATCATATTTAGATGATTACATGTTCAAAAGTTTGAAGTGTGTAAGCAAGACAGTTGACTATCTAAAAGTCAACAGTATAGTGATATCATGAAATGGTCATTAGACACAAATGCTAAAGTAAAGAGTTAATGTGTTATATGTTATGTGATTTAGGTGTTATGTTTGACGATAGTTTAGTTGTATGGATTGGAAGTGAGATAACTAATAATAAACGCCTCGTTTATACGAAATTTGACTAACAAAAATCAATTAACTTATGAATAGAAAGAAAATGAATAGTTGTATGTATGCTCACATAAGCTAACAATGTTACGAATGTAATAATATGCAAGGATGGAAATCTTGTCAATTGACTTGAGCATGGATGGCAAAAAGGGGTTGAGAGGAAGTAATAAGGTAAGCATGAACACGGACGCTAAAGGAAGGTGAATTCTCAATCACTTCGAAATTATTTACATGAAGATGTATACGCGGTTGAATATTTGAAGTTTAGTGGAACGTATAAATAAATGAGAACTTGGTAATGTTAATGAAACGTATGGAAATGATATTAGTTCAGATGTTAGCTAAAGACGTTTTGTAAGTATGTTCGAATTGAAGGTATGTACAGCGCATACTACAATACTTATATAAGAGTACTGAGTGGTGGTTGACCTTAAAAGGTTATATTGTAGAAGTCAGTAAATAATAATTACTTACAAATGCTAGAAGTATTACGTAAGAAATACAATGTGTAATGTAGGATACTCATTAGTAGAGACATGTTAGAGAACGTAGGTGAATTAACACCAAATACGGTGAACGAACAAATGGAAATGATATATTAAGGGATGTTCATGTATTGACCGAAACTCGAGAAAAACACGAGAATTATCTCACTTATGTCCGGTCAAGCTAGTAAAAAGGGGTCTAACGATTCTTAAGGGATCGGGTCAATATAAGAGAGAAAGATAAGAATGAAAAGTTTAAGCTTACGATTGAATGTAAAACAAACTCGAGAAAGAAGGGTGGGAACACCACTAGAAACAGGATGTAGAGCGTTGCGTTGAGACGCGCTACATGAATTAGGACATGGAATTAGTGCTAGGACCCAACACTTGAAGTTGAATGTAGAAGATAAATACGAAAACATATCATAAGAAATGACATCGTAAATGATATGACAGAAGAACGAAAGGTACGGATGAAAATATCAGAATCTGAGAAATGGATTCAAACCAGTAAGAATGAAAGGTAATAAATTAAAAGTTCGAATCCGTAAGTGAAGATGGATTAAACAAGTAAGAATAAAAACTAAGTACCAAACTCAAATAAGTTATACGGGTCAAATGGCGATCGCCATTTGAACCCGGTATTTAATGTTCGGTTTGTCAAGTTATTACTTAGGGAGCATAATGTATGGGCATGCATTGTCACAGTTTGGAAAGCATTAACCGTCGCAAAGTATGAATAACGAGTCAAAAGATTTGACCCGCGCCAGGTACGTATAAAAAGATTATATTTTTAATAAGAGCTTAGGGCTCGATTAGAGACTGACGTGTCAGAATAAGATAACTGATACCCATATGTAAGAATGTATTTACAATTAGACTTCCGAAAAGTCAAACGAAGTAAATGAAGTCCTTGCAATAATGCAAGTATAAGGTACGAACGTGTACCTCGATGCGACCACAATAAGTAAGGGGGATGTTAGTCCGACCTTAAAAAGGTCAAACTGTGAAAGTCGACGAAATAACCAATAAAAAGAAATGATAGTATGTAAGGAATGGAATGTATGATATGTTTTAACATGTACATAAGAAAATTGTGAAAGAGACAATCGGCGAACAAACACCCTGTGGGACGCAAATATGAAAGGTTATGTGCTAATTATTATTTATAGATAAATATGATGAAATTCTTAGCGAGATGATAGTAATGAAGCTAGTGGAAGGATGCTCACGAGTGGGAGCATATTTCATGAATGAATGAGACCAATCTGGTATGGAAGGTACATATAAAGAAGCGGATCGATCCGGCACACGGATAACTGACTTATGCATTGAAGGCGAGGTTAGTAAAATGTTTAATCCTTAATTAATGATTAAGAATCCGTAGATTTATTTGTAAGTGGGAACAAAATGAATGGTAGATTAATTATGGTATGGTATACAATGATCGACCTGTAATGGTCAGCGTGAGAAGGTATGAATGTCAATAAGAGGGAGATTTAAAGGCCTTAAATGAAAGTTTGAGCCGAATTGGTTAAACGCTAGTATGGTGCTCGTACATAACATACCCAGTTGTTATCATAAGTAGTTCATGCAAGGAGCTAATGATAAAGTGTGCGAAGGATTAAATTTAAGGCTAAACTTAAACTTGTAATTAGTTCAAGTGACGGTAGTAACCGTAGAATGATACCTTATACTCGTATTAGGTATGAAAAAGCAATTAGGAAGTGGGTAGCTTTGTATTAATATCACTAAGACATTAAATGTCTATAATATACGTATAATGTTATGCTAAGCCCTCATATGAACCGGAAAGTAACTGGAAGAACGTTAGTAATGGGATAATGGGGTTTGCTCATGATTACAATAATGAATTATATCGTGCATGATTCGTGTGCGGAATAAAATAGATCGAATTAATTATACTAGTAAATGTATGAATATGTTACGCATATTTGGAAAGATAGAAACAAGCCGTAAGCATAAGCTTGTACGACCAATAGTATACATTTGGAATAAATTTCAAATGAGCGAACCGCTAGCGATGATGTATGCTAGGAACTAGCATTATAAAGTGAAAACGACACTAATAAGAGCTCTGGATCAGATTCTGACTTATATGTGATTATGAAAGTAATTTACTTGATTTAAGAACGGAGGGACAATGCGTACAAATACGTTTATGCATGAATGAAACTCTTGCCAAGATCTCGAATGCATCTATGTTGTATTAAGCATCGTGAATGAATAGATGAAAAAGTAAGAGTAGAAGTGGTCAAGTTGGAATGAGAAAGGTTTCGGGGACGAAACCTCCTTTAAGGGGTTTTCTCTTCGGTATGTAATTCTTGAATTTGATATGTGTTCAGGTTTCGGGGACGAAACCTCTTTTAAGGGGGGTAGACTTGTAACACCCCAAAAAGGGAATTATATGAAAATGAGTTAAAAAAAAAAGAAAAAGAATTAACTTAGTTGGTGTAATGTGTAAAAATGCTAGATAAATGATAGTAGGTGACTAAGTTAAATAAATGAACAATCAAGAAGGGCCAAATGTGAAAATAGTGAAACTCCAAATATTAAAAAGAAAAATAAAAGAAAAGATACACAGTGTGTGTATCTGGAGATCGATCAGGGCAGGGAGGAACAAGGGTTTAACCCTAATTGCTAATTCAGCTAAATTAGGAGGAAATCTCAAAGCTAATTCATTGCATGAACTCAAGTTTCGATCATCTAAGCTAATATAGCTGAATGGTAAGTTTAATTTCTTGATTTGGTGAATTGAAAGAATTGGGTTTTAACCTAAGCATGAGTTCATGTTATGATGAGTGTAATTAGAAGTAAAATTTCGCTATACAATCAGGTTTATGTTTGGTTTTGACCATTTAAAGGACTTGTTATATGTATTTATTTGATATGAAATTTCATGAATATAGGATGATCAAAATATAGGTGATCATGTATAACTCGAAATCTTGAGGAATGATAATGTGTATGATACATGAACATTAGATGAATTTATGTGGGTTAAAAAGAATCATGTGAACTTGCTTGATTATTGAAGAAATTCTAAAAAAAAAGAACTAGTTAGATTATGTACAAGAATAATTGTATTTTATGTCCTACTAAAGCGAAACCCGCCAAGTGTTTGATGAAATGCTTAAGAAAATAGATATGTGAAATTCGAAAGGTTTAGAATGGACTAAATGATAGAGTGAATATGCTAATGTAGGCGTGAAGGAAGGGGGTTCAAGTACTAAGAAATCGGAAGGCTCACAGGATCGAGGTATGTTTCGTTGCATACAAATCTTATTTATAATTTTGTTTATAATATGATAAACAATCCTTGATAAAATGTTATGGTGATTAGTAAGTAATTAGCAAATCCCTTGCGGATTTGGTTATAATGAAAGTTATAATAAGCTATGCAAGTCGACCGGTTCTAGTTGAACAAGTCGAGTAAGAATAAGCTACCAACCGTTTTGAACGGGTGGTTTTGAATGCTATGATGAATGCTAAAAGCTTAATCCGTTATGCGGATAGAAAGAAGGATTTATGTTGAAAGCAATTAACCCAATTAAACGGGTCGAAATTGTATGCTTAACTCTCATTAAGAGTGTTTATGCCAAACCCAAGTACTTGGGTAGTCGAATGTGTATGAAAGATGAAAGCTTATATACGAATGGAACTAAAACGAAGGATTTATGATTTAACAAGTGTGATGACTAACTTTTAAGCCTTGTTGTTGAATGTAGGTAAATCCTTACTTTAGGCGATTTGGAGATTTGGAGCGAGCACGTGTCCATGTCTTGTTATACCAAACGCTTCCGCTAGCTTATTTGCATCTTTTTGGTCCATGACTTGTTATTTTGTCCAACTTTGTTAGTAGTCGTACATTTGTAAAACTTGTTGTCTTTGTTTGTGGTGGTTTTATGTCAAACGGATCGTAGAATGTTATTTAGTGGATCAAGTTAAAAACAGGGGGCATGTTCGTTTTTCGAATGGGTCATGCCCAATTTTTGTAAAAATTTTAATTATGTATCAAAGTTGGTATTTTTGATGTCTATTAAATTACTCTAGTAACTAATTTTATAATTACGGAAAAGCGGACCTTACAACCAACTATATTACACTAAATTTCCAAAGATCCATCTTTCTCCCAACTTGAAACATCAATTTTTTTAAACAATCAACACTCTATTCGCTTACAAATCAGATATATAAACACTATAAACCGATTGCAGAAGTTTTACAGAAGAATTCCACAAGCAATCCGAAAATACACTTTCTGTTATAATGCTTGAAATCACAAACAATCTCTATTTCAACATCACCACATTATGATTTTGATGCATTTAATCGAAATCAAGAAACCAAAACCCAAATGTAAAACCAGGAAAGTAAAATTCCGAAGATAACAAATGGTATTACCTGATAGAAACCTTCAAACCTCTGATCGCCAAGGATGGAGAAGAAAGTGAACAACTGCCTTGTGAACGAGAGTTGTTGATGGAAGTTGTATTGGGATTGTTAATAATTGTTTATAAAACCCTATTTAATCAAGATTCTTAAAAAGAGTTATTTAAGTAATCAAACCCTATTTGGAAGAGTTAATATTTGTTTATAAAACCTTATACTTAAAAAGAGTTATTTGAGTAATCAAACCCTATTTATAAAACCCTATTTAATATTTGTTTATAAAACCCTATGTGTTTATAAATTCCCTATTTGGAAGTAAAGTTTTTATTATTTATTAGGAAATTTTATAAATGTATATCTTTTCTTTTTAACTTTTAATAAAATAGATAAGATTTTATTAAACAAATTCTTTTTAATAGAATGTAAGATGTATTTTGATCTCATCCACTAAAGAATACCCGTTTGTTACACTTAACTAAGAACAAGTTTTGTTTGGCCCAAATAAGACTGGTTTTAATAAAAGTTTGTGCATTAGTGACATATTGTTTTTACATTATGTAAAT
Source organism: Helianthus tuberosus (assembly GCA_030545235.1). NCBI lineage: Eukaryota > Viridiplantae > Streptophyta > Magnoliopsida > Asterales > Asteraceae > Helianthus > Helianthus tuberosus. Next base: position 139,995 of record JARYGA010055395.1, on the reverse strand, counting down.
AGATCTCTATAATCCATAATTATGGTTTCAAATTTGTTACCTGAGTTATTTATAGTTGTAGTACACTAAATATTTCATTTCTCTATTGAGTTGGTATATTGAGATTAAATACTGAACTGGTGGATTTACAGCAAGTCCAGGTTATGCTTCAAATAATGTTTCCTGGGTTCGTTATGCTTCTCTTGTATTGAATTAGTATATTGGGAACAAATAATGTTTCCTGTGTTAGTTATGCTTCTCTTGTGTCTATACTTAATCAGTCGACAAGTTTAATGTATACTTAACTAAAATGCGAATGTGAATTCATCAAATATTTGTTCACATCATATTTTACATATAAACATAGACAAAAACTTTTATCATTATAGTTATTATAATACTAAAACATACTGTCTTTAACATTATTTTATAAAGATATGTAATTAAAGACAAAAATTTAAATGATATATTATAATCTGTTTTTTAGTATTTGATTTCGATCGTTATTAAACCTACCCGTGTGGTTACACGGGTCCTACAACTAGTAAAGCTATAAAGCACATGGTACAACATGTATTGCAAAAAAAATGATGCAAATTAGAGTATTTTATAATTTATAATTATATAATATAATATATAATTATAATTCACAAATAATTCGGTTACATAAATATGGTAAAGATCAAATAGGAAGTTAATTTTCGCTAGGAAGGATAGGAAGCCATAGGATTATGACATGTGGCAAATTTTAAAATAAAGAGAAAGGGTATTTTAGTCAATCCAACTTCTTCTTCTTCCTTTTTCAAAACCCAGTAAATTCAAAAACCCATCATTTTCAAAACCCACCATCTTCAACTATTTCTTCACTTTCTATCTCAATAATCACTACATTATAGTGCGATTTTCATCACAAATCAATGATTCAGAACCCGATCAACGTGTTCTTCAGTTTTTTTTGAAGAAAACCCAGTTTAATTTCATAAAAAAATGTCGTTTTTTTCCGGTGATTTTGGAGATAATCACTCGATTCGTTCGATTCGAGCGTTGATAAGTGTTTCTATCATTCAAATTTCGTCAATTGATGAAGAAATCGGCTTCGGTCCATGTAAGAAATTCTTTAATTTCATTTTCATGATCTGGGTTTTTGATTTAGTCATTGCGTTTTACGATCTTTGCGGGGGTCCGGGGGCGGCAGCCCCCGGTAGCGGGGTCCCAGGGGCAGAGCCCCTGGCTGGGGTTGAGCTGCTAGGTCAGCTCGGAAATTTTTTTTTTTCGATTAAATTGCTGTACTAAAAACGCATCAGAAAAATTAAATTTCCATAAATTGGCTCATTTCGAAGACAGTAATTCGTAGACAATTCAGACAGTTCACAGTGACAGACAGTTTTATGTGTCCATTGCGTTTTAGAAATAAGAGAGTTTTATGTGGTTTCTGGCTATTGCGTTTTAGAAAAAAACACATTTTTAAGTGTTTTTAGTCATTGTGTTTTAGGTAAAACACATTTTTTAGGTGTTTTCAGTCCATTGCGTTTTAGAATGAGTCATTTTTAAGTGTTTTCTGGCCATTGCGTTTTACATATAAGACATTTCTTTGTGTTTTTGGTGCATTGCGTTTTAGGTAAAACACTTTTTTATGTGTTTTCAGTCCATTGCGTTTTAGAAAACAGACATTTTAAGTGTATTCTGGCCATTGCGTTTTACAAATAAGTCATTTCTTTGTGTTTTTGGTGCATTGCGTTTTAGGTAAAACACATTTTTATGTGTTTTCTGGCCATTGCGTTTTACAAATAAGTCATTTCTTTGTGTTTTTGGTGCATTGCGTTTTAGAAAAATGTCATTTTTTAGGTTTTTTTTTCATTGCGTTTTACGTAACTGGTGGTTTTTCTATTGCGTTTTACGCAACTGGGTTTTAAATATTTTTTTTAAATATAGCAATAGTATACTCGTTTTAAAGATAAAAAAACGCTCGTTTTTTTGGTGCAATTTTTATAAAAAAATAATGTCGTATGAAAGAGTTATTAACGTTTAAAAAATGGGGGGGGGAATTGGAGGAGAGAGAAACTATTGGCTTGGATTGACTAGAATGCCCTTGAACAAACTCACGCGCCTCTTTTCTTCATTTCAATTTGCCTGATTTAAACTTAGCCCTTGATTAACTTAATGGATGGTCAAGATCACTTCCTATCCTTCCTAGCCACATAAACTTCCTATTGTATCTCCACCCTACATAAATATTACCCCCTTTGATTTTAGGCTTTATGATTTTACTTGGCCCATTTATCTTAAAGCCCAATTATCTCTTCAGTTTCCCTCCAAATAATGAACGAAATTTCCAACTCACGCTGACCGTCAGTTTATCTTGTGCAACAAGCCCTAATTTTCCCCCCTCAACCTTTCAAAAAGATAATAACACGATTCAACTTCCGCTAACAAACGGTACGTCTTCTGCATCCCTCTCGTACATTCGAAACCCTAACCAACAGTATAATTTAGGGCTCCAATTACATCCTTCATACCCATAATCTTATGTTCAAGTTGCAAAAAAACTGGTACCAATTAGGGTTTTTGTAATGATATTATACACTTAACATGCTATTGGATGCAAAAACTCGATTTATTTGATCTGGGTAATGGCAATTTGGTAATTTAGCGTTGTTTGTTATTGCACTCCAAGTGTTTGATGAAATTTCTGAGAGAATTGATGAACATAAGGCTATATTGTTTGGTGGGCTTTTGAGTTTGAATTAAGGGAAGGGGGTTTAAGTGTTAGGATGGAGACACCGGGATCGAAAAGGTTGTTGAGAAAGAAGTCTCTTTCTAGAAGCTATGATGAGAATTTGATGGATGATTATTTGGATAAACAGTTAGGTAGTTCGTCGAAGAAAAAGTTTAGAACAAAGAAGGAATTAGAGAAAGAAACAGAAAAAGAAGCGATGATAGCTCTTTCGTTAGGGTTTCCGATTGATGCGTTACTTGAAGAAGAGATTAAAGCTAATGTAGTGAGTGAGTTAGATGGAAAACAACAGAATGATTATATCGTTGTTAGAAACCATATTCTTTCGAGGTGGAGAGCTAACGTACACACGTGGCTTTCGAAAGGTGAGATAAAGGAAACTGTAAGTAACGAGTACGGGCAGTTGATACATTCGGCTTACGATTTTCTAATGTTTAACGGGTATATCAATTTTGGGGTTTCGCCACCGTTCAAGGCTCAGATGCCCGAGGAAGCAACCGAGGGGTCCGTTATAATCATCGGTGCGGGACTTGCGGGGTTAGCCGCTGCTCGCCAGCTGTTAGCTTTCGGTTTTAAGGTGGTTGTTTTAGAAGGTAGGAACAGACCCGGTGGGAGAGTTTACACGCAAAAGATGGGTCAAAAGGGTAATTACGCTGCTGTAGATCTCGGTGGTAGTGTTATTACGGGTATCCATGCAAACCCTCTTGGCGTTTTGGCTAGACAGCTTTCGATTCCGCTTCATAAAGTTCGAGATAAATGCCCGTTGTATGATCCGGAAGGTAGACCCGTTGGTGATGAAATTGATTCGAAAGTAGAGTTTATTTTTAATCGGCTTTTAGACAAAGTTACCGAATTTCGACAAATTATGGGTGTATCAGCTGCTGATATTTCGTTAGGCTCGGTTCTCGAAAAACTTATGCAGCTGTATACCGTGGCCACGACTCCCGAGGAGAAACAATTACTCGATTGGCATTTCGCAAATTTGGAATACGCAAACGCTGGTAGTCTTTCAAATCTTTCCGCTGCCTATTGGGATCAAGACGATCCTTACGAAATGGGCGGTGATCATTGCTTTCTTGCAGGTGGGAATTGGCGATTAATCGAATCGTTATGTGACGGGGTTCCTATTTTTTATGATAAAACCGTGCAGACAGTTCGATACAATAATGAAGGGGTTGAGGTGATTTCTGGGGATCAAACTTATCAAGCGGATATGGTGTTATGCACTGTTCCCCTTGGTGTTTTAAAGAAACGGACCGTAAAGTTCGTACCGGAATTGCCGAAAAGAAAACTAGACGCGATTGACAAGTTGGGATTTGGGTTGTTGAATAAGGTTGCTATGGTATTTCCACATGTGTTTTGGGGTGAAGATTTGGATACGTTTGGGTGTCTTAGCAAGAATAGCATTACACGCGGTGAGTTTTTTTTGTTTTATAGTTATCATACGGTTTCTGGGGGTTCGGTCCTTGTTGCGTTGGTTGCTGGTGAAGCTGCAAGATCGTTTGAATCAACACATCCTTCCACTTTACTACATCGTGTTCTAAGCATCCTTCGAGGTATTGAACGTTTCTAAATACGAAGTCAATGAGTCAAAACGGGTTCTGTTGACGGGCCATTGGGTTGAGCCGCAGACAATTCTTTTGTCCATTTTTTCAAAATGCCTGCTTCATAATAAATAGGAGTTAAGTGCTATTTACGTCCGGTGGTTTGTTCACTTTTTCCATTTCAGACTAAATTTCAAAGTTGTACCATTTTCCTCCCAGACGTTTTTCGAAACGTGCCATTTTAGTTCTAAAAAATACCCCCAGTTAAAATCTCAGTTAGTTCAGGGATGAAAATGACATTTTACTCTAGATTTTTTTAAGCTTCTTTTTATTATTCTTATTATTGTTATTATTATTATTATTTTTGTCAATTATAATAATATAATAAAATAATAATAATAATAATACAAAAGAAGTTTAAAAAGATAAAAAAATCTAGAGTAAATTGCTGTTTTCGTTCCTGAGCTAACTGAGTTATGAGTTCAATAACTAGGGGGTTAGTTTTTTGGATTGAAATGACAAGTTTGGAGAACGCCGGGGAGGAAAATAGTACAGTTTTGAAATTTGGTCTGAAATGACAAAAGTGGACAAATCTCAGCACTCAACTCTAATAAATAGTAATACAGTATCATAATAATAACTAATTTTTTATTTAAACTCGATCCATCTATTTATAAGTAATTAGAGGTAAAGATTTCTAAGTTCATTTTTTTATCACGAGAGGTGGCAAGATCGGCGGATCGGATGAGTGTGGTAACAATCAAAACGGGAGGGTCAGGTGGATATGGGTCAGGTTGACCCGTGTATACTTTCTTGTTCATATTTTAGTCGTTTCATAAATAATTTATGAGTTATTTCTGATTACAAAAATCATTACAATAATATTCTAAATCTTTGATAAAAGAGTTAAATGCATGCCGTTCAAAAAAAAAAAAGAATGCTCTATATATAAACTTTTTGCAGAGTTGGTCCCAATGGTTGTAATCTTTAAACTCGGGTGGTCCTTAACATTAACTTATGTTAAATTTCTCAGTTAAGTATATGTAAAAAGTCTGCTTTACCCCTTTGGTTAAAAATAGAACAGCTAAAAAAAGCCAATTAAAAATGAAATAATCCCACTTTATTTAAGTATCTCTTCTAGAAACCCTTCACCAACAAAGATAATCTCAAATTCATATGCATCAACAAAATGTTGATAATTTCATTCAATGACCAATCGATAAAAACACATACAACAATCACAAATGAATAATCAAATAGAAGAATATTAACATATTAATATTAACTTATTCTTCAATCACCTCCAACTGAACATATACAACAACCAAAAAATCAAACAGATTCAATCACCTCCAACTGAACAATTCAATTCAGTAACTTTCCGTCACAAAAGCTGTATAAAACAATAGATCATGCATTCATAATAATTCATCTCCTACAATATAATTTCAAGTTCTTCGATTAACAACCACCTTCGCCGGAGCACCGATTAACAGCAACCGTCCGATTTGGATGCTAATCGCGTGACTTTGACGTCGACGTTAACGTTGACCTTGTTGGAGACTTCATGGAGCCAGATCTAGACCGAGGAGGTTGCACCGTCGTGGAACTGGTGGTTGTGGTGGCCACTATCATAACGTTCCACCATTACGTCAACCATCCTAAACCGTCATCACCTGCAACCACTACCATAGCTAGTGTGTCACCACTGTAACACCCACCGTCTTCCTCCTCCAACATACAACCACTCCACCTCCATCGAACCTACACCACCTTCAACCGTCATACACCCACCGTCAACTATCTGTTTCTGTTGTTTAGAGAGAGTTTCAAGTGAACTGAGAGAGGAGGGTTGGGCGGCGACTGTTTGTAGAGTTTGAGAGAGAGGGGGATAAGGGGGCCATCTGTTTTTTTATACTTTCTTTTAACTATTTATCTTTAACTTCAGGGGTATTTTAGTCATTTAACACATATTTAACTGAGAAATTTAACAAAAGTTAGTGATAAGGATCACCCTTGTTTAAAAATTGCAATCTTTGGGACCAACTCTGTAATTATTGAAGCCTTGGGACCAACTCTGCAAAAATGGCAAACCACAGGGACTAAGCAGGCGTTTAGCTCTTGATAAAATGATAATATAGGTTTTGTACATTAAAAGTAGACTCTGGGCGACTTTCAGCATGTTTTTCATGTTTTTTAGCTATGTTTTTCACCCCTTTGTGATAAATAATAGAAATGGCAATTTGTAAATTAATTTTATGTTTTGTAATATATTTTTTTACAGGTATATATGGTCCAAAGGGTATTGATGTACCCGATCCCATCCAATCTGTTTGTACAAAATGGGGAAACGATCCTCTTTCTTACGGTTCATACTCTCATGTGCGGGTGCACTCTTCGGGTAGTGATTACGATATACTCGCAGAAAGCGTTGGAAATCGTCTTTTTTTCGCTGGTGAAGCGACAAACCGCCAACACCCCGCCACGATGCATGGTGCGTATTTAAGCGGGTTAAGAGAAGCGTCATGCATATATAGAGTTACAAGAAGCGGTAGTAAACAAACTCATCCTAGAAAAAGCAATCGGAAAATCGTAGGAGTAGGTGATATTCTCGCAAATCTGTTTAAATATCCGGATTTAGCTTTCGGGAATTTCTATTTTGTGTTTGACCCGTCTATAGAAGACTCTAAGTCAACGGGGTTTATGATGGTTACGATTGATAGTCCGGCCGAGATCTGTAGTGATAATGGGAAAGTCAACAATAGTCAGCACTCTGACAAGCAACCTTTGAAGCTTTACACACTTATATCGCGTGTACAGGCAAACGAGTTGGAATCGGTTGAAGGAGGTAGTGAAAGTCGAATGACGTATTTGTATAAAAACCTCGGGTTGAAATTAATGGGGTTGGACAATTTTGCCCTCGTAGCAAATTCCTTAATTTCTAGCATTGCTGCAAAAAGAGGGAGGGTCAGAAACCGGATTGTTCCTGGAAAGCGCGTTTCATACACATGATACACAAGCTTTGCATCTTGTTGTTGTAAGCACACATGCTGTTTTGAGGTCAAACTTTTAAGGTTTGACTTAGGTGCAACCGGTTGACAGTGGTGACCGATTTGGGTGTTTTGGATGAATCACCGTGAGTGATAGCGTCATTGAGTTAACTGATGGCATTGAATGGTGATAGTTTTCATGTATACGATCTCATGTTCATGCCTATGGATTTAGTGTTTTAGAACTCTTTGATTTTTGTTCTCATCAACTGTAATCATTCCTGTAAACTTCTATTTCTTTTTCGTCCTGCGAAAGCATCTGGATGAAAAATTTGACACAAATTAACTTCTTGTGGAAAGGTAAAACATGGCTTGGATGTTAAGTATTTGTGACTGGCACGAACAGTAATAAGCACCTGTATGTAGTGCTAATCAAATCTGGGAGATAGAAAAGGGATGGGTATAACTGTTTATGTGGTTTTCACAGTTATTTGCTTTAAGAATCTAATTAAAAAAATATAAATGGAATTTTAATAATCTAAACTATAGCTTATTGGTTGATAATAATTTATATTAAAATAGAAGTTAATCTCAATTTTACCCTAATGGGAGAAAAAATCAATAATATGTTGAGAACCTTTTAAAGCACGTGTACGTTGTGGGGAATGCGGTTATGTAACTACTTAAGTGTAACGCTTAAAACAAAATTTAGAAATCTTTTATGTGGCTCTTGCGATTCAAAACTAGGGTTGTTCAAAAAGGTCAAAGCGCGTTTGACAAATAACTAGAATTGCTTCTTGCTTGTCAATACCAAGTCTAGAGATATTCGTATAGCTCATGACTTGAAATTATATCGCAAAAAATATATCAAAATCGGCTTGTGAGCCACTTCGGCTTAAATCGTTTACAAACCAAGCCAGCGTAGTACGACTCAGCTAAATAACATAACGGCATCTAAAAAAGGCCATAAAACCTTGAATTGAGAGAGGTGGAGAGTGTTTTGAGGGAAGAAGAATGAGTGGAATCTTATCCTTCAGTACAACCACAATCCACTTCAAAGTGATTAAAAATTCAAACAAAACCCTACTACTTCCATCACAGTTAACCTCTCGAATCACTATACCTAATAGCCATCAACACTCTGCTCCCTTGTTCCTTCCAGAGGTTTGAATCTATCTATATAGGCTTCACTAATTTTATTTCTGTTTCCTCAAATTATACTCTTGCGTTAGATTAAAGTTTTTAATACAGAAATCAACACAAATTGCCCAATATGCTTTGTTTATTCGATTTGCAACTCAATTTTCATTGCTTATTTATGTTTTAATGTGGAAGAATTATAGTGTGGTGTGAAAGATACCTCTTTATTTAACTGGTTTAACATTTATGTTAGTTTTACTTATGCTATTTAAGTAAATTAGATTAGGGTTTTCTATTCCGAAAACAGTTTGTTACTCGTCTACCTGCTATCATCCTTATGTAATTTGCCCTGCTGATTGGAATGAAAAGAAACGAAAATCTTTAATAAAAAAAAATCAAGGAATATTAGTAAAATTACAAAACTGGAAACATGAATTGTGATTGTGTGCTCAGGTTGAAAGTGCAGTGGATACGTTGTATCCGGAATTCAGGGCCATTGATAATCTTGTGGCACGCAATACATCTAGAGTTCTCAAAGCTTTTCAGAATGCTAGAGTTGGATCTCATGTATGTCAATATTATTATTATCACATTTTATTATAGCTTCCTTTGAACATGTTTGCATAATAGTTAGTTATATCTTGCTTTCTAAAACATTTTTAATTTAATGATTATATTAATTTAGCACTTTGGTGGTTGCACTGGTTATGGACATGAAGAAGCCGGGGGCCGAGAAGCGCTTGATCAAGCTTTTGCAGAAATCTTTGGTGCTGAATCTGCAATTGTTCGGGCGCAGGTTTTATCATTTTTAATAAAGCATCTGTTTTTTATTACCATTTTTTTGTGAAAATTCAATATACTCAACACGCTTTTAATTCAGTTCTTCTCAGGAACTCATGCTATTACCTGTGCCCTTTTTGCTTTCTTGAGGCCAGGTGATGAGGTAATTGTTCTCTCTTTTTTCATTCTTTTTTTTTTTTTCATTTTTAACGCATATTTGATTCAGTGTTGGTATATTTTGTTTGGTTACCAGCTTTTGGCGGTTGCTGGTGCTCCGTACGATACATTGGAGGAAGTTATAGGAATCAGAGATAGCAATGGATTAGGTTCGTTAAAAGATTTTGGAATCAGTTATCGAGAAGTTGCAGTAAGTCTCTTCTTATCTTTGTTTCAACGTTTATGCAGATGTGACAATTTCGGCCCATTTTCTTATGAATGGGTTGATTCGCTCTTTTTGTTTTAGTTTCTAATGGGTCAAACAAGTAATATAGTTTTTATTACTTGTTTCAGCTTGCAGATGATGGAGGGCTAGACTGGGATGCTCTTGAGGTTGCTTTAAAACCGCAAACAAAATGTGCTCTTATTCAAAGATCATGCGGGTATTCTTGGCGTAAAAGTTTAAGCGTGAATGAAATTTCTAGAGCAATACACATCATCAAGGCATGTAATTTACTTTTATCTCGTTCTTTTCATTGATTTTATGACACTTTTGCCATATATTTCCTTACAAGATCAAGCTATTGCAGTCGCAAAATCCAAATTGTATGGTTATGGTGGATAATTGCTATGGTGAATTCACAGAAGCCATTGAACCCCCAATGGTGGTATGTTAAGTGAAATTTTGTTTTGTTTTTTTTTTCCGTCTCAAATGAATTGTTTTTTTGGGTAATAACGGATAAACAGGGTGCAGATCTTATTGCAGGAAGTTTAATTAAAAATCCCGGCGGGACAATCGCGCCATGTGGCGGATACGTTGCGGGGAAAGAAAAATGGGTTAAAGCAGCGGCAGCCCGTCTCTCTGCACCAGGTCTCGGTGTTGACTGTGGGTCAACTCCTGGTGATATTATGAGAACGTTCTTTCAAGGATTATATCTCTCACCTCAAATGGTTGGGGAATCCGTTAAGGTATTTCATTCGGTTTTCTTGTTTTATGAGTCATATTTAGGGGGTGTTTGGATGTGCGTTTTGAAGGGGATTATGAATAATCAAATCAGATAATCACGTGTTTATGGATGTTGTTGAAATTGTAATTATCAAATGAGCTTTGTTTAAGTGTTAGACAATTTTTGGTAGGACTGTAAACGAATCGAATGTTCATGAACTGTTCGTGAACTTGTTCGACGGGAAGTTCATTTTTATTTAATAAACGAACGAACATGGGCATACGTTTTTTTCGCTCATTTATGTTCGTGAATGTCCGTTTATGTTCGTTCATTTATTTACATTTGTTTATGTTCATTCATTTTAATATAAATACATAAGTAGTTATAATTATATAAACATTAAACATAAAAAGAACTTTTTAACTACTTATATAAATATAACTAATTGGTAATTGCGCTTTCTAGTAATAAATGGGTTTCCAATGAAATTTATCGTAATTAATCACTAATTTATATACAAAAATTATTTTATGTTCGTTTATGTTTAGTAGATTATGTTCATTTGTTTTGTTTATTGATTGATAAATTATGTTCGGTTAAGTTTGTTATTTATGTTCGTTTACGTTCGTGAACTGTTCGTTTAGCTTTTTAACGAACGAACACGAACATGCCTATTTTCTTAATAAACGAACATGAACAAAAAATGTGTTCGATTATTTGTTCGTGTTCTGTTAAAGTTAAATAAACGAACACAAGAAGGTCTCTGTTCGTGTTTGTTCGGTTCATAGACAAGCCTAATTTTTTGTAATATCTCGTGTTTTATTACAAGGGGGGTTTACTTATTGCTGAAGTTATGTCCACTAAAGGTTACAAAGTCCAGCCACTTCCTCGAGTACCGCGTCACGACATAGTACAGGTTCGCGTTGTAAAATCATAATATCACTTATACTTCTTAGAGTGAAATGCCATTTTCGTCAGGTTTGACCAGTTTTGCGACTTTCGTCCAAAGGTTTGTTTTTTAGCATCTAGATCCAAAAGATTTGAAATCTTGCCATTTTCGTCCGGCTCATTAACTCCATCCATTTTTCTCCGTTTAGTCAGGGGTATTTCCGTTTTTTTTTTGTTAACTTAGAGGGCAATTCGGTCTTTTTCATTTTATGTAAAAAGACCGAATACCCCTGGCCCTGATGCAAAAGACCGAATTGCCTTTTAAGTTAACAAACAAGACTGAAATACCCCTAACTTAATGGAGGAAAATGGATGGAGTTAACGGCAAGATTTCAAACCTTTTGGAACCAGATGCGGAAAAACAAACATTTGGACGAAAATCGCAAAACTGCCCAAACCTTAGGGACGAAAATGGCATTTTACTTTACTTTTTATTGTTGCAAATCTCACGCCCCCTGAACCAACTGAGCTACACGGCGGGGGCACTTTTAAGGAAAAAAGAAATGAAGTATTTGTTGTGGGTTAATTTTCAGGCTGTACAACTTGGAAGCCGAGAGAAGCTTCTTGCTTTCTGTGAGGCTGTACAAAGAAGCTCACCTGTAAGCTCGTATACAAAACCGATTGCAGGTTTGACAGCTGGCTATGCATCAGAGGTGATCTTTGCAGACGGGACGTTCATAGATGGTAGCACGAGTGAGCTCTCGTGTGACGGACCGTTAAGGGAGCCTTTCTGTGTGTTCTGTCAGGTTCTGATCCTTTTTAATACCAAAAAAAAAAAAAACTTGGTTCACTACAGTTAAGGAAATGGTGTTCATTTTCTTGAATTTTTTAAATGCAGGGTGGCACTCATTGGACTCAATGGGGGCTAGTTCTGGGTGAGGTTTTGAATTCTTTGTAGAGATCATATAAAGGAGACCAAAATGACTTAGAAATTGCTATGAATGTTGATTTTCCATATTCGACGTAGGTTACAAACTCGACGTACGTTACAATCTCAACTTTATATGTAGGAAAATATAGATTGAATACGAATAAGACAAAGGAAAAAGAGATCAAGTGTTCATATACTACTTATTCTCTAGTTTTGTTCTGGTTGTAGCACTTTGATTTGATTTTTTTGAAATTAAGAACATGTGTTGATCATTGTTTAGCTACAATTTTCTGGTTAAAAACAACAAGAAAAGCTAAAGTTTTGTGATTTCGGTTATGTTATGTTATTTTTTATTATTAAGACGCTCGATATTCATTTGGCACAGTTTATACTGTTGTCTTCAAAACTTTCATACGCATTCACACATCAAACAAAATATGAAGTTTGATTCTAATAATCCTTACTTTGACATATTGATCGGTAATAGTCTCAAATAAGGAAATATAAATTCAGCTAGTTTGAACCTTTCTCAAAAATATCAAAAGTAAAAGAGTAAATTGCCAAAATCGTCCCTGATGTTTGAGCATTTTTGTCACTTTTATCCAAAACAACTTTTTTGTACCATATGGTCATTCATTATTTTTTTGCCAAAATTGTCCCACAGATTTGGGATTTTTAGCCATTTTCATTCAAATGTTTGATAGAAAAAATAAGGCAAATTAGATGTTTACTTGTTGAAAACTCCACTGTTCTTTTCTTGATAATTATCAGTCATTGTGAAGGGATGTTTGTTTGTTTAGGCTGAAGAGGTAATTTCTTGTTGCTTGATTGTTAATTTTGATATTCAGAATGTTGATTTTAAGCATCTAAATGGAAACACTGAATTCATTATTATGTATTGCTTTAGGCTCGAGGTCATTTGAGGCTCTTTGATACGTGTGAAAATGGCTATCAAACTTAATGATCGATAAAGTGAAAAAGAAGAACACTTAAGAGAGGAACAAGGGTATAACCCAATTCAATTCATCGATACCTTCATTAACCTCTCTGTTTATAACAACTAATACAAATGACCATTGACAATTAGACCCCTTATAGTTCCTAACAATTGACTCATAACCCCCTATACTATTTATCACGTAACACTCTTAGACCATGTGTAGTGGTAAGTTTGTATAATGCCCCTACCATGGGGCATTATCCGACACGTGGCATCCTAGTCAGCGTTAGGGCATTATAGCAAAAGTGGCGTAGTGGGGCATTATACCAATAACCCTCATTCAATCATTTGAAAAAAATAAATAAATAAATAAAGCAAACAGCCCCATGTAAATAAGTCAAACATGGCAGAGTTCTTCAAGTCATCCCATTGGCCACATGGCCCTTCAAGTCAAACATGGCAGAGTTCTTGAGCGTTTTATTTAAAACGCCATTCACCATTTTTTTCAAAATTTTTTAAATATAACGCCCCATGAAATGGAGGGGTGGGCGTTTTCGGGCGTTATTTTTGAAATTTAAAAAAAAAACGGCCCACTACACATGCTCTTAGATGTATTGAGTTATAGCTATTTTCCAAATGACGTGACTTTTAAACGAAAGAGTATGATCCAAGTTGGTAATTGTATAAGAGTAATTAATTTCAGTTTATTTTAGCTGCAGTAGTTAAAAAGAAACAGTCTTCTTCTTGCAGACTGCAGAGGTTTGATCCACTCTTCTACTACAGATGTCTGCAGATGTAGTCCGTAGACTGCAACATTTGAAAAAACAAACACCATGCTACATCAGACAAGATAACACAAAAGCATAGCCAGACTCCATGGCTTCAAGATGTATTTTTATTGATTTGATTTTAGTTTAATGTATTTTTATTGATTTGATTTTAGTTTTTATTTGTTTATTAAGCTTATAAGGAAATAACATTTGTATTTTGTTTACAATTAATTAATTTACGTAAGTAACTTTGTATATATTACTTTACTAGGCTATCACCCGGGAACATCCCGGGTTAGGAAAATTTAGTTTTCAATAATAAAAGGTACATAAACAACATTTTGAAACTCGTTAGTATCTTCTTTCCCTTCCCACAATAATTTATTTGTTCCGTTTCATCAGTATCCTAACTTTGTCTTCATGTGTATTCATAGTTTTCGTGTAAAGCTAATAACCTTTTAATTCTTAATGAGATCTCAGTATAAAAATGTTTCGTAAACCCATACAAAATGTTATATTGTTTGTTTTTAAATTAAATTATATTATGCTTTTATTTGAATTTTCAACTAATAAAATTCATAAATATATTATAAACCCTAGTGTAGGTTGTTCCTGACATGACCTGAACACGACACGAAAATACTGAAGTTTTGGGTTGGCGAAACCTGATCCTTTTAAAAAAAATTGTGGTGTTTGAGTTAACCAGCTTTATTAACGGGTCGTGTTCGAATCGACATGTTTAAAAACGGGTTAACCCACTAATCTCTTTCATGTAAGCGTTTTAAAATAAAAATTAAATTTAATGTTCGTAACGAAGAATTGTTACATGCTTAATTTACATTCGTAATAAAGTAAAATGATCGTGTTATGATTCCCAAATTCTAGATAAAATTTTAGCAAAATGAGTTAAATGATCGTGTTCGGGATGACTCGGATTCTATGTATCCAGGATAGGGTTGAAATCTTTGACAAGAATAAAAAAATGGGTCGTGTTCGGGTTCCTATATTCAACCCGGCAGGATTGACACCCCTAACATACCAATGTTAGTATTCATCTTCCACAATTAGATTTAGGGTTTCAAAGTACAAACTATATCTCAAATCCCTAACTCAAAAATTGAGTTTCGATTGACAAATGAAAAGGTGTGTAATGAAATAAAGGTTTGAGTATCTACAAAATAGAATATAAATTCTTGACACCTGTGATATAACAATATTCTTCTCCCAATGTGTGTTGTCATGCCCCTGGTAAAATATAATAGAGCATCTGGCCCAGAAGCTTCGTCTGCACAATAACACACCAACAAAGTTAAGAAACTAACTTTGAAAAGCAATATAAAAGAATCACACTTATAACGGAGTGTTTTCTTAGTTCATATTATTCTAAAGAACATATGAAATCAAACATTTTTATTGATTTGATTTTAGTTTTTATTTGTTTATTAAGCTTATAAGGAAATAACATTTGTATTTTGTTTACAATTAATTAATTTACGTAAGTAACTTTGTATATATTACTTTATTTGATTTAATAATACCTTAATCCCACCAACAAACAAATTGTTCTATTTTTGTTCTAAATTTAATATTTATTTTTATAATATTTACGACGTCATCCGGTTCTTACGTACATTGCTAAACAAAAAACCAAAAATATTTTTAGTGCCTTGACTTTAGCGGGGAGAGGGGATTTTTGTGACCCCCCAGGTTAAAAACCCTCTCGATAGATATTCGAAAGCCAAAAAACAATTACCAGGATGAATAAGGTTATGAGTAAGCTTATGTTTAATATGTAAGGTCAGTATCTATCAGGAAGTTTGTTTTAGCAGGAAGGTTGGGAAGAAATTATATCTAGTAGATTTAAAATAGATGGTTAAGGGGCCGTTTGGCAACTTCTGAATGGTTAAGTGCTGAACCAGTAAGAGGTCTGAATCATTAAGTGCTGAACCAGTAAGAGGTCTGAACCACTAAGAGCCAGTATAATGCTTAACCGTTCAGAGGCAAATGTTTAATCAATTCAGATTAGAGGTCTTAACCATTCAGACTCAGTATAATGCTTAACCATTCAGAGGCAAATTGTCACACCCTTCCTAGATAAATTACGAATTTTATACAAAAATTCTTGCATTTATAAAGTTTATACAAGATTACATTAACAAACCATCAAGTTATCAAAAGTGTTAGTGCTTAAAGACAGTAACTAAACATTTACGGTGTTCAGTTTAAGTAAAACCATTAAACAAAAAACGGAAGCTTCACTTCAATCCAGTTCGGTTTATGTTCGAGCTTGATCTTCATCCAAAATGAGATTTAATATCACCTACAAATCAAAATTCTATTACATGTTAGTTAAACAGCAATTTAAAAGCAACTGGTAACTTAGATGACCAGGTAACTTGTCTGGATTATGTCATTTAACTGATAACCCAGATGACCAGATAACTCGTATGGGTTATGGCAATGGGTTATGGCACCTGATAGCCCATACGACAAGATAACTTGTCTGGGTTATGGCAACTGATAACCCAGATGACCAGATAACTCGTATGGGTTATGACAACTGATAACCCAACTGACCAATTAACTTGTATGGGTTACAGAACTTCGCCATTTTTCCCTTTTTAGTAAATGCCGAGTAACTTCTCCGATATTTGTTCGTTTAGCTTGAAACTTGTTTCTAATTGATCGTAATACATTTGCCTACATTATTAAACCAGAATCCTCAACCCGGAATCATAACTTTCATGAATTACGCAACCATTACCCGGTTTATGCGCATTTTCATTTTGACCCGTTATGGATTGTTTATGTGAAATCCATCACTTCGAGACAACCCAAACATATCGTCATCCATTATTGTTCATTCGGTTCATTTAGGTGAAATCCATCACTTTTATATGAGCCGAACTTGTCAAGTATTGTTTCATTATCATACGTAAATCATTACAAAGACATAAATAAATCTTTTGAAGTAACGAGTTACATACCTTAGAGCTTTCCCTTTAGACGAGTATCCGCACCGGCTTGACTTCTCGATGCTTTACTTTCGTTGCCTATAGTATACAAGCCAAGTGTTGTTAGAACCTCCCGACCATAACTAAGGCATATAAATTTGCCAAACACATTATCTCAGGTTAAATCAACATTTTTCGCTCATTGATTAGGCTTGGCAATTCTTTTAGGCATTTCATCAAGCACCTTATCTGCATGTTATTTAGCTAGTCAATTTGATTCAATGATAACCTTGACCAACCAAGAATCCCTAATTTATCAAGTTCAATTTACTCATCATAACATATACCGACAACAAATTTTGAGTTAGGATTATAATCCTACACTTAGATTACACCTTTCTCAGGTCATAACATCAAGATCTTTCAAGAATTTCAATTACCCAAGTCTCACCCAAAATCAAACTTCACCAAAACTGAAATTTCAACTTACCTTAGGTTAGTTATGTATGGATGATTAGATTTCTTGACTCATGCACCAAAAACAATCCCAATTAACCCTTCAATTTGATCAATCTAATGAAAGAAGGGTTTGGGGTTCTCCTTTTGGCTCTGGTCACGCATACACACACATAAGTATGTGTGCTGTGTTTTGTCTTGCTGTTTAAGGAAATGAAGTTTACCTACTTGACTATTTTAGCCCCTCATGTTTAGTTCTCTTTCTTTTTTTATTATTAAAAATATCCAAATTCAGGATTTCATTATTTAATCAACTTATCATTAACTAGGTTAAATATTCCTAGTTAATATTTCTCAAAATTTCAATTACGTTAAGTGTTTATATATATAGGGAGCCGCTAGAATGAGAACCACCACGAGTTATGAGAACCACGAGAACCGCGCCCCGCGGGTGGCCGTCGGAGACGAAATTTTTTTTACACCTAGATCCGTATATTTTAGTGGGGGGTTTAAATTTTCGGTTCAAACGGCGCGCCCGAGGGGGTAGTTTTTTACGCCCAAAGTTTGGTAAAAAAAAAAGAAAAATTAAAAAAATTAAAAAAACCCAAACTTTGGGCGTAAAAAACTACCCCCTCGGGCGCGCCGTTTGAACCGAAAATTTAAACCCCCCACTAAAATATACGGATCTAGGTGTAAAAAAAATTTCGTCGCCGACGGCCACCCGCGGGGCGCGGTTCTCGTGGTTCTCATAACTCGTGGTGGTTCTCATTCTAGCGATCCCCTATATATATATATATATATATATATATATATATAGTGGAGAGTTCAAATGAGAAGAATTTTTTTATAAGAATAAAAAAGAACAAACTTCAACCAATAAAAATGCTTCATTTTAGTTCATTTAATTTTTGTATTTAATATGAGTGTAAGGGTATATTGGTAAAATTAGATAGATCATTAATTGTTAGTCTTCCTTTTTAATAGCTAACTAAATTAAATTTGTAACTTATTTTCAAAAAAATATATCTTTTCAAGAAAGAAAAAAATTAATATAAAGTGTAGGATAAATTATGAGGTGTGTAGGATGAATTACGAGTTGTGTAGGATAAATTTCAATATGTGTAGGATAATTTTTGATGTGTCTAGGCAAAAAAAATTAGTGTGGAGGATGATAGTCTTTATGACTAATTAATTAGTCAAAAATAATACTAATAAATGAGATGAGAGAAAAACTATTTAATGTTTTACAATTGTACCCTTTGTTCTTTTTCTTCTCAATTTAATTTTCTTCTCAAATGAACCTCCCCCTATATATATATATATATATATATTTTCGGGATGTTACAAGTCCACCCCCTTAAAGAGGGTTTCGTCCCCGAAACCGATATACGTACCAAAAAGAGAAGGGTAAGGGCGTCTCATCTCTTCTTCAGACTCCCAAGTAGTGTCTGATCCCTTCCGATGTTCCCATTTGACCTTCACTTGTTCAATTTCTTTGTTCCGTAAGCTTTTGATCTTCCGGTCAAGAATTGCAATGGGTTTCACCACATAATTAAGTTTATCATCCACTTCAATATCATCATAGTGGATGTAAGCCGTTTCGTCGGCCAAACACTTTCGGAGGTGCGAAACATGAAACGTACAGTGTATACCGTTCAGTTCCTCCGGTTGTTCCAAACGGTAGGCTACTTTCCCCACCCGTTCCATGATTTTAAAAGGCCTAATAAACCTTGGGCTCAACTTCCCTCTTTTCATGAACCGAATAATCCCCTTCCACAGAGATACTTTAAGCGTGACTCTATCTCCAATCTGGAACTCGATCGGTCTTCGTCTTTTATCAGCATACGATTTTTGTCAGTCTTGAGCCGCTTTCAAATGAGCTCGAACCATATCAATTTTCTCGTTAGTGGTTCGAACTATATCTTTGTGGGCCAGTTCACGTGGACCCACTTCACCCCAACACACCGGGGTTCGACATTTCTTGCCATAAAGCATCTCATACAGGGCCATCCCGATGCTAGAATGGTAGCTATTATTATATGAGAACTCAACCAAAGGTAGATAGACATCCCAGCTTCCTCCAAAATATGATACACGCTCGCAGCGTGTCTTCCAATGTTTGAATCGTTCTTTCACTTTGCCCATCCGTTTGAGGATGGTATGCGGTACTAATAAACAACTTAGTACCCATTTGTGCTTGAAAATCATGCCAAAATTTTGAAGTAAACCGAGTATCCCTATCGGACACGATGGATACCGGCACTCCGTGGCGTGCCACGATCTCATTCGTATATACCTCTGACATCTTTTCAGATGTATAAGTCTCACGAATCGGAATGAAGTGAGCGCTTTTCGTCAGTCGATCTACAACTACCCAGATGGCGTCGAACCCACGAGTTGTTCTCGGTAGTTTGGTTAGTAGATCCATTGTGATATGTTCCCATTTCCACACCGGAATGTCTAACGGTTGAAGTTTACCGTAAGGCTTTTGGTGCTCTGCTTTTACTTGTAAACAAGTTTAGCATTTCTCCACATATTTGGTTACATCTCTCTTCATTCCGGGCCACCAATAGTTTTGTTTCAAATCTCGGTACATCTTGGTCGCCCCCGGATGAATAGAATAGCGTGACTTATGAGCTTCGTCGAGTAGAAGCTTTTTAACACCACATGAATTTGGGACCCATGTTCTACCGAAACGGGTTTTCAACCCGTTATTACTTGTAAGGACTCTCAAAAATGTCATAAACCAACCTACAATTGGTAACCCGAACCCCTGAAACTATACTATGTATGAAAAAACAAAGAAAACCATAAATATGGTTCTCAGGCGGGCCGCGTAAGCATAAGCATGGTCTTACGCGGGCCGCGTCAAACCTGTGTTGACCGGATAAGTGTTCCGGATCCACGTAGCGACCACCTGGCTAACCTACTGATGACCAATCAAGGCTAGTCGTAGACTGGGCGGTTGCGCGGGCCACGTAAGGTTAAGCTGAAGGCTTACGCGAGCCGCGTAAGGTCTCAATTTCAGCTATAAATAGCCCGTCACTTGCACAGTCCACTGGTGTCGATCAAAACTTTCAAAAACGAATTCATATCACTCTGAAGTCGAAATTTCATATATAATTAGAGAGGTGCTGCTCCGATACCGGGTATTAACTCGATCGCTGCTACGATTCAATGTCCGATTGATTAAACTATCCAATGGATGTTTAAGTGCTGCCCACATTAGGGTTTATGCTTTGCCATTCGTTGTTAATTCAATGGATGTTTAAGTATCGCACTTTGTCATTCGTTGTGAAGGTTTTAATCTCGTGAGTTATCGTAAATGCTGTATTAAGTTACTAACCGAGTTGTGTGCATGTTATTAATTTAGGTTAAAAGGCTAATCAGTAGGCTAGGCTCTGCTCAATTAAATCTGCAATGTGAGTCATTCTCTTTTTATCAAATTTGATTTAAAAATCATGTTTATTTTCAAGGTTATAATTACAGGGATTAAGTTTATGTAATCACCAAATTACAGCCAGTATGTGGGGTTTTGTATACATTACTTATTTCCCGTCATCATTGGACAACGAGTTAGCCAATGGGTGATCTGACCATAGTAACAGAAACGAGTCAAGTGACAAATACTGTGGGTAGTTGGTTGATATCTGGAAACATTGTAATCTCCCTTAATACTGTAAATTATAACAAACGATTCGTTTTCATAAAAAAGAATGATTCACCAGTATTTTCCGCTGACAAAACCTTTTTCAAACATGTTTCAGGTGATCTATTATGATCAAGGAAAAGTGCCGTGAAGCACTACAAGCTTAAGGAAGTGGCTCAAGATAAATAAAGAAACATGTTTTGTAAAATAAAATATTTCTCCGTGAAATCTTATGATTGTAAATTACCGGGATTTTATCCCGAATTGTGAAATAAAATAATCGGGAAAATTGTAGTTTTAAAAAGATCCTGAAGAAAACTTCCGCTGTTAAATAAATACCACGGGATTTCTGTCTCGCGGCTCTTGAAACGGGTCAAACCGGGTCGGGGGCCGTGACAGAAAAAGGTGGTATCAGAGCCACTGATTTAAGCCAATTAAGTATTTAGAAAATACTTAATTTTTCTACTTGTCATTTTGTGATTATGTGTTTTCTTATTTGAATATTTGTGTACAGTATGGGTAAACAAAAGTTGTCAAACATCTATCTTAAATTAGATAGGTCATCAAACGAGAAGGGAAGTTCATCCCAAACCAAATCCTCAAATCACTCTGTAATTCATGAAGGAGGAATATTTGTGCGAAAGGCACAATATGAGGAACCACTTTCTCCTAATAAAAGAAATTTGATTTTTAAGAAAAGTCAGGAGAAAATAAAGAAATTCCGAGAAAAGAAGATTAAACTGGAAACCCAGGAATTAACCAGTAAATCACCTTGGGAGGACAAGTTAGATGAGAAATGGGCAGATCTTTATATGCTAGCCACCGTAGCAGTTAATACAAATCTTTAAAATAATCTGACTCAAGTTTTAGCAACCTTATTATTTACAAGCCAAAAACCTTATCCAGTAAATAAATAAATTTATAATAAATCCTAGTGTGCTTTTAAAATTTCAGTTGTTTTGTAGTTATCCAGTATGAAAACCGAGGCAGTGATTACAATAAGTAAATGTGCCCAGGATGATCAGGTCATGTACGCATCAAATCTTTTTAAGGAAGGGGCGCTAGAATGGTGGAACACGGTGCTACAAGCAAAAGGAAGAATGATGGTATATGCTATGAATTGGGAAGAATTTAAGAGTCTTGTAGAAAGAAAATTCTGTCCCGAATATGAAAAAGATCAAATGGCGAATAAGTTCTTAAACCATCGAATGATGGGTGTAGATTGTCGCGGTTATACTTCGACATTCTTTGAATATGCTAGAGTGGTACCAATATTGGCTTCGCCAGCACCGGTACTCATTTCTCGTTATATTTGGGGATTGATTAGTGAAATCCGTAATATCGTTAAAGCTGCGAGACCTCGTACTATTGACGATGCGTTAGAATTAGCTAACACCCTAACTGACGAACTGGTACGCACAAGAGATGAAATAAGAAAAAGGAATTGGCTCAGAAAATTACCCAAGGCTTTCGTGTGGGTAATAATAGCAATTTCAAAAGAAGAGGAACAGGTCAATCTTCAACTTCGCCATTTTGCAAGAATTGCAGAAAGAAACATTATGGAAGATGTAATGTAATCTGCAACTTTTGCAAAGCCATAGGACATCGCGAAGAAGACTGCAGAAAGAAAATAAGAGTCTGCTATAACTGTGGAGAAACAGGACATTTTAAGCCAGAATGCCCTAAATTGGTCAAACCAGCAGACAACAAAGCCAAGACGGCTGATGGAGCTATCAAGAAGAATGTTCGTGCATTTCAGTTAACTACTCAGGAAGCCGAGATGATTCCTAACGTGATAGCCAGTACGTTCTTAGTTCACAACATTTACACAAAAGTATTATTTGACTCTGGTGCAAACCAAAGTTTTATCAATACTTCATTCTGCCAAGCTCTTAATTTACCCTTAACCAACCTTAGGCAGATTTTTACAGTCGAAACGGCCGACGGAAATTCTGTTAGCATAGATAAAGTTTTGAAAAAGGAAAATCTAGAACTCTCAGGTCATAAATTCTTTGCAAACCTATTACCTATGAAATTAGCCGAATTTGATGTTGTGTTAGGAATGGATTGGTTAGTAGCCAACCATGCTCGAATTCTTTGTGATCAGAATTCCATAGAAATTCAAGCACCCACCGGAGAAGTAATTATGATTACAGGAGATAAACCGCGTAAGCCCATGAAGTTCATATCAGTAATGAAAGTTGCTAGTTATGAACGAAAGCAAGGAATAGTATATATGATTTCAGTAATCATTAGTACTAATGGTAAAGAACTTAAGGAGATTCCTGTAGTCTCAGAATACCTAGATATATTCCCAGAAGAGTTACCAGGATTACCACCAGATAGGGAGGTAGAATTTAGAATTCATTTAATTCCCGGAACTATACCGATAGCCAAGGCACCTTATCGGTTAGCTCCCACATAAATGTTAGAACTGAAAAAGCAATTAGATGAATTACTAAGTAAAGGTTTCATACAACCTAGTGCATCCCCGTGGGGAGCACCAGTATTGTTTGTAAAGAAGAAGGATGGTTCGATGAGAATGCGTATTGATTATAGAGAATTGAATAAGGTTACAATTAAGAATCGATACCCATTACCTAGGATTGATGATCTATTCGATCAACTTCAAGGAGCTAGATATTTTTCTAAGATCGACTTACGTTCTGGATATCATCAATTGAAAGTACAAGAGGAAGACATACCTAAAACTGCTTTCAGAACTAGGTATGGTCATTACGAGTTTACAGTCATGCCCTTCGGATTAACGAATGCACCTGCAGCATTCATGGACATGATGAATAGGATCTGTAAACCGTATTTGGATAAATTTGTAATTGTTTTCATCGACGATATACTTATTTATTCCAAAAGTCAGGATGAACATTGTCAGCATTTGCATGCACTCTTAACTTTGTTAAGAAAAGAAAAATTGTACGCCAACTTCTCGAAGTGTGAATTTTGGTTACAAGAAGTGCAATTCTTAGGTCACATGGTGAATCATGAAGGTATTCATGTAGATCCTGCTAAGATAGAGGCAATTACCAAATGGAAGGTTCCACAATCTGCAATGGAAATTAGAAGTTTTATAGGTTTAGCCGGATATTATAGACGGTTTATTAAGGATTTTTCCAAGATAGCTGTACCATTAACTAAGCTAACCTGTAAGCAGTTAAATTTGAATGGGGACCTAAACAAGAAGAAGCCTTTAGGATCTTGAAACAGAAATTAACCAATGCTCCAATCTTAGCCTTACCAGAAGGAACTGAAGATTTTGAAGTATATTGTGATGCTTCAAAACTAGGATTTGGATGTGTGTTGATGCAACGCAAGAAGGTAATTGCGTATGCTTCAAGGCAATTGAAAAAGCACGAATAAAACTATACGACTCATGACTTAGAATTAGGAGCCGTAATTTTTTCCCTAAAGATCTGGAGACATTATCTGTACGGAAGTAAGTTTACTGTCTATACAGATCATAAAAGTTTAAGATATATATTTGGGCAAAAAGAGTTAAATATGAGGCAAAGGAGATGGATGGAAATTCTAAGTGATTACGACTGTGATATTCAGTATCATGAAGGAAAGGCAAATGTAGTTGCAGATGCCTTAAGTCGTAAATATCATGAAAAGCAAAAGCGAGTTCGTGCTCTCAGATTAAATCTACAGATAGATTTAATGGGACAAATAAAGAATGTTCAGGAAACAGCAATCAAGGATGATGCTGAAGGAATGAAAGGACGAATAAAGGAATTAGAACAAGGAGCGGATGGAATTTGGAAATTTCATAAGAAAAGAATCTGGATACCTAAGCAAGGAGAATTAAGAAATAAGATTTTAGAAGAAGCCCATAAATCTAGGTATACCATGCACCCGGGAAACAATAAGATGTACCAAGATTTAAGAAATAATTTCTGGTGGATAGGCATGAAGAAGGATATAGCTAGATATGTTTCTAAGTGTCTTACTTGTTCACAAGTTAAGGCAGAACACCAGAAACCTTCAGGTCTACTACAACAACTAGAGATGCCTGTATGGAAATGGGAACTCATAACAATGGATTTTGTTACTAAGTTACCCAAAACCAGAAAAGGTAATGATGCGATTTGGGTAATTGTGGATCGATTAACCAAATCTGCTCACTTTTTACCTATGAAAGAAACTTTTAGCATGGAAAGGTTAGCAAAGTTGTATGTAGATGAAGTCGTATCCCTACATGGAGTTCCACTCTCCATTGTATCAGATAGAGATAGTCGTTTCACTTCTCATTTCAGGACTAGTTTCCAAGAAGCAATGGGAACTCGACTAAATCTAAGTACCGCATATCATCCACAAACAGACGGGCAAAGTGAAAGGACGATACAAACTCTGGAAGACATGCTCAGGGCATGTGTAATAGATTTTGGTGGAAATTGGGACGGTCATTTACCTTTAATTGAATTCTCCTATAACAATAGTTATCATTCAAGTATCGAAACTGCCCCATTTGAAGCACTGTATGGACGAAAGTTCAGAACTCCAGTTTGTTGGGCAGAAATAGGAGAAAGTCAATTATCAGGTCCTGAAATAGTACAAGAGACAACTGACAAGATTACTCAAATCAAAGAAAGACTAAAGACGGATCGAGATCGTCAGAAGAGTTATGCAGACAATAGACGAAAGCCGTTAGAATTTCAAGTTGGAGACAAAGTACTATTAAAGGTTTCACCGTGGAAAGGAGTAGTTCGATTCGGTAAGAAAGGAAAGTTAAGTCCAAGGTACGTAGGACCATTTTCGGTGATCCAACGTATAGGACCAGTTGCTTATCGTTTACAATTACCAGAAGAGTTAGCTGGAGTACATGATGTATTTCATGTATCCAATCTCAAGAAGTGTCTGGCAGACGAATCTTTGATAATACCTCTTCAAGATATAGAGGTAAATGAAAAGCTAAAATTTGTTGAGAAACCAATCCAAATAGAAGACAGAAAGGTGAAATTTATCAAACATAAACGGTTAGTACTTGTCAAGGTCAAGTGGAATTCAAAGAGAGGACCAGAATACACTTGGGAGTTGGAATCAGAAATGAAGCGAAAGTATCCTCACTTATTCCAATGAATCTCGAGGACGAGATTTTAAATAAGGTGGGGAGAATGTAAGGACTCTCAAAAATGTCATAAACCAACCTACAATTGGTAACCCGAACCCCTGAAACCATACTATGTATGAAAAAACAAAGAAAACCAGAAATATGGTTCTCAGGCGGGCCGCGTAAGCATAAGTATGGTCTTACGCGGGCCGCGTCAAACCTCTGTTGACCGGATAAGTGTTCCGGATCCACGTAGCGACCACCTGGCTAACCTACTGATGACCAATCAAGGCTAGTCGTAGACTGGGCGGCTGCGCGGGCCGCGTAAGGTTAAGCTGAAGGCTTACGCGGGCCGCGTAAGTCTCAATTTCAGCTATAAATAGCCCGTCACTTGCACAGTCCACTGGTGTCGATCAAAACTTTCAAAAACGAATTCATATCACTCTGAAGTCGAAATTTCATATATAATTAGAGAGGTGCTGCTCCGATACCGGGTATTAACTCGATCGCTGCTACGATTCAATGTCCGATTGATTAAACTATCCAATGGATGTTTAAGTGCTGTCCACATTAGGGTTTATGCTTTGTCATTCGTTGTTAATTCAATGGATGTTTAAGTATCGCACTTTGTCATTCGTTGTGAAGGTTTTAATCTCGTGAGTTATCGTAAATGCTGTATTAAGTTACTAACCGAGTTGTGTGCATGTTATTAATTTAGGTTAAAAGGCTAATCAGTAGGCTAGGCTCTGCTCAATTAAATCTGCAATGTGAGTCATTCTCTTTTTATCAAATTTGATTTAAAAATCATGTTTATTTTCAAGGTTATAATTACAGGGATTAAGTTTATGTAATCACCAAATTACAGCCAGTATGTGGGGTTTTGTATACATTACTTATTTCCCGTCACCATTGGACAACGAGTTAGCCAATGGGTGATCTGACCATAGTCACAGAAACGAGTCGAGTGACAAATACTGTGGGTAGTTGGTTGATATCTGGAAACATTGTAATCTCCCTTAATACTGTAAATTATAACAAACGAGTCGTTTTCATAAAAAGAATGATTCACCAGTATTTTCCGCTGACAAAACCTTTTTCAAACATGTTTCAGGTCTACAAGCTTAAGGAAGTGGCTCAAGATAAATAAAGAAACATGTTTTGTAAAATAAAAGATTTCTTCGTGAAATCTTATAATTGTAAATTACCGGGATTTTATCCCGAATTGTGAAATAAAATAATCGGGAAAATTGCAGTTTTAAAAAGATCCTGAAGAAAACTTCCGCTGTTAAATAGATACCACGGGATTTCTGTCTCGCGGTTCTTGAAACGGGTCAAACCGGGTCGGGGGCCGTGACATTACTATCCACCAAATCTTTTAGTTGGCCCACTATTCGCTCTTTCTTCCAATTCTCTTCTTTTACTGCTTCAACTTGTGCCTCTCGGATTCGTTCAAGTAAACCCGAGGTCACTATCAATTGCATTGAGCGCACTCGAATGGGAGAATAATCTTCCTTTCGACACAACGCGTCTGCCACTACATTGGCTTTTCTGGGATGGTAATGTATCTCACAGTCGTAATCTTTCACCGTCTCTAACCAACGTCTCTGTCTCATATTCAATTCCTTTTGATCAAAGAAATACTTCAGGCTCTTGTGGTCGGTAAATATTGTGCATTTCACTCCATATAAGTAGTGCCTCCAAATTTTTAAAGCGAATACCACTGCCGCCAATTCCAGATCGTGCGTAGGATATTTCTTTTTATGAACTTCCAATTGCCTCGAGGCGTAGGCTATTACCTTGCCCCGTTACATAAGTACACACCCAAGACCTAGGTGTGATGCGTCCGAGTATACTACCAAATCGTCTGTGCCATCCGGCAAAGTTAATACCGGAGCACTAGTCAACTTCCCCTTGAGCATTTGGAACACCCTTTCTTGTTCGTCATTCCAAGTAAACTTTTCATCCTTACAGGTTAGTTTAGTTAATGGTGAGGCGATCTAGGAGAAATCCTGGATGAATCTCCTATAGTAACCCGCAAGTCCTAGAAAGCTTCTAATCTCTGAAGGATTTTCGGAGAGTTCCATTTCGAAACTGCTTCTATTTTCGATGGATCGACCAATATCCCATCGGCACTAATGATGTGCCCTAGGAACTGCACTTCTCGAAGCCAAAAAGCGCACTTCGAGAACTTAGCATAAAGTTTCTCTCGTCTCAACGTCTTTAACACTTCTCGCAAATGACAAGCGTGATATGTTTCGCTTTTTGAATAAACAAGGATGTCGTCGATGAACACTATCACTGATTTATCGAGCATTAGCTTGCATACCCGGTTCATGAGGTCCATGAAAGCCGCGGGTGCATTCGTTAGCCCGAAGGACATCACGAGAAATTCGTAATGTCCGTACTGCATTCGGAACGTTGTTTTTGGCACGTCTTCCTCTTTTACCTTCAATTGATGATATCCAGACTTCAGGTCAATTTTCGAAAACCAACTCGCACCTTGTAGTAGGTCAAATAAATCATCGATTCTTGGAAGCGGGTATCGATTCTTTACCGTGAGTTTGTTTAACTCCCGGTAATCGATACACATACGCATGCTTCCATCTTTTTCTTCACAAACAATACCGGCGCTCCCAAGGGGAGACACTGGGTCGAATAAATCCCTTATCAAGCAGTTCTTGCAATTGCGATAGCAATTCTTGAAGTTCTGACGGTGCTAACCTATACGGGGACTTGGCCACCGGTTTTGCACCTGGGATTAATTCGATCCTGAACTTTACCTCGTGTTCGGGTTATATCCCTGGTAAATCCTCCGGGAATACATCTTCAAATTCCCGTACAACAGGCACTCCTTTAATCTTCGGGAGTTCTTTTTCTGTATCCAGTACGTAGGTAAGATACACTTTACACCCATGTTGAATGAGCTTTCGAGCCTCCATCATCGAGCATATTATGTAGTTGTCGTTTTTCTCCCCATAAATGGTGACACGTTTTCCACTTGGAGATATTAACTGTATCTCCTTGCGGAAACAAATCTCATTGGCGTGGTAACGGGACAGCCAATCCATTCCAATCACCACTTGGAATTCTCCCATAACCATGGGTATCAAGTCGATGAAGTAGTCTTCATCATCGATGCTCAATTTGCAATTTCGACATATATCACAAACAATAAAAGTTTTGTTATTACCTACTTCTACCTCTAAGGGCACAGGTAATTTCGTTAACACAAACGATGGGTGTCGAACAATTTCATGTGAAATAAAAGATCTATTCGCACCCGTATCAAACAAAATGTGAAGGGAATGAAATTTACGGTAAAAGTACCTGTGACCACATCGGGTTCGACTTTTGCTTCAGCTGCTGTTATGTTGAAGGATCTTGCCTTCGACTTTGGGGTTTCCGGCTTTACATCAGTAGCTTCTTTTCTTCCCACCAACTCTGGGCACTCTGATTTCTTCTGACCCGATTGGTAACATTTGTAACATACTGACACTTTCCCCGGGCAGATTGAAGCTGCATGCCCCATTTTCCCACATATAGCACACGGTTTGTTTTTGAAATGACATTCACCCCGATGTGCACGGCAACAAATCTTACAACTAGGCGATTCCTCCTTTGTAGTCACTTTCTTTGAGGACTCAGCTGTCTTTGGTTTCTTTGCGGGGCTTGGATTTTTGTCAAGCTCCCTCCTTTCACCCCTTTCAACTTGTTTCTTCAATTCGATTTCACGTTCTCGTGCAGTATTGATAATCTCTGTGAGATTTTTATAATTTGAGGGAGTCATGAACTCCCGGTATTCCGCACTCAAGACGTTATGGTAGTGATATAACTTTTGTTCTTCAGTTTTTACTAGTTCGTCACTGAATTTTAACTTGTCCAGGAATATCCCCGTGATCTTGTTGATCAATTCGCCCTTTTGCCTTAAATGCATAATCTCCTCCTTTATTTTGTTAATCACGGCCCTGGGGCTGTGACGTTTGAGGAATGGTTCTTTAAATCCCTCCCAGATCATGGCTCGGGTAGCTTCAGCTCCTAGCTCTTTCTTGTAATTATCCCACCAATCCTTAGCTTGGCCTCTTAGTTGGCCCGTTCCGTAAATCACGAAATCGTTCAGATCACAATGAGTCCGTTCAAACACACCCTCAATATCACTTATCCGCCTTTGGCAAGCAATTGGATCTACTTCGCCATTGAAAATTGGGAGTTTACATGCTACGAACTTGTTGTATGAGCAACCCTTCTTTTCTTTGACCTTACCTCTTTCGTTGATAAGGTTCTCTTTTAGTACGTTTATTCTTTCTTCAACAGTTGTGAGTATCACAGTTTGTAGCCTTTCCATGAATCCCGGTAGGCTAGCTTCAAAAGCTTTTCCGACTTCTTCGGAGATCTTTTCCTTTATTTGCTCGGTGGTTAAAGGTATCGTGTCATCACCGTTTCCACCCGACATCTTTGTATCTGAAATGTTTACATCAAATTAATAAACATTTCGTCTCATTATTCCCACATTATTATGTGAGATCCAATTCATTCATTTCTATGTTTTGTGTGTCTTTCTACTTCAGTTTGGCCAAGTTTATAACTTGCCTAAACTGTTTATGTTTAGTGTGCTTTCCCAGGTTTGAGTGTATAAATACACCCTTCCCATGCACTTTACATCATTATCTTTTCTAGTATTTTATTTAGAATTCAATGTATAATTAATTCTTTCCGGATGTCTTGATCAAGCCTCGAACCGAACACATTTTGCTAATAACCTTAAGCTCTGATTACCAACTTGTCACACCCTTCCTGGATAAATTACGAATTTTATACAAAATTTCCGGCATTTATAAAGTTTATACAAGATTACATTAACAAACCATCAAGTTATCAAAAGTGTTAGTGCTTAAAGACAGTAACTAAACATTTACGGTGTTCAGTTTACGTAAAACCATTAAACAAAAAATGTAAGCTTCACTTCAATCGTGTTCGGTTTATGTTCGAGCTTGATCTTCATCCAAAATGAGATTTAATATCACCTACAAATCAAAATTCTATTACATGTTAGTTAAACGACAATTTAAAAGCAACTGGTAACTTAGATGACCAGGTAACTTGTCTGGATTATGTCTTTTAACTCATAACCCAGATGACCAGATAACTCGTATGGGTTATGGCAATGGGTTATGGCAACTGATAGCCCATACGACCAGATAACTTGTCTGGGTTATGTCAACTGATAACCCAGATGACCAGATAACTCGTATGGGTTATGACAACTGATAACCCAGCTGACCAAATAACTTGTATGGGTTATAGAACATGGTCATTTTTCCCTTTTTAGTAAATGCTGAGTAACTTCTCCGATATTTGTCAGTTTAGCTTGAAACTTGTTTCTAATTGATAATAATACATTTGCCTACATTATTAAACCAGAATCCTCAACCCCGATTCATAACTTTCATGAATTACGCAACCACTACCCGGTTTATGCGCATTTTCATTTTGACCCGTTATGGATTGTTTATGTGAAATCCATCACTTTGAGACAACCCAAACATATCGTCATCCATTATTGTTCATTCGGTTCATTTAGGTGAAATCCATCACTTTTATATGAGCCGAACTTGTCAAGTATTATTTCATTATCTTACGTAAATCATTACAAAGACATAAATAAATCTTTCGAAGTAACGAGTTACATACCTTAGAGCTTTCCCTTTAGACGAGTATCCGCACCGGTTTGACTTCCCGATGCTTCACTTTCGTTGCCTCTAGTATACAAGCCAAGTGTTGTTAGAACCTCCCGACCATAACTAAGGCATATAAATTTCATCAAGCACCTTATGTGCATGTTATTTAGCTAGTCATTTTGATTCAATGATAACCTTGACCAACCAAGAATCCCTAATTTATCAAGTTCAATTTACTCATCATAACATATACCGACAACAAATTTAAATTTTGAGTTAGGATTAAAATCCTACTGTAACACCCCAACCCTGCTAGGACTGACGTGTCACTTTTATAGATATCAAAACTAAAAACCAATCCATAGCATTAAAAAAATCCTAATTACATTTATTACATTACTGAAATAAAGAATCTTGACCAGCGACTTCCTAACGCTCCTCACTGAAATCCCGGATCATCCCATATTACCTGTAAAACAAATAGGAAAAACACAAAGAGAAAAATACTGCTGAGCCAAAAATTGCTCAGTAACGGAGAAATCAATAGTACAAGTAAAGTCTTATCAGCGGAAGCAAAACACAACATAACTGAGAATAAACTGAAACGGTCACTGACACGAGTACTAAAAACAGATGTAGACACAAGACTGACACAGAAACTGATACACGAACCGATCTGAAACTTTAACGTAAACTGATACGGAAACCAAAGTCAGTCATATACATAACTGATACCGACCGCAACACAAAGCCGAAGTAGTGACTGATACGGCGTTGACCATGATGAATAAAGCATTTTATCTTGTATAAACGGACTTATTTTAGAACATCGTTTAAATAATCTAGTATTCGTATAACAAGAAAATTTTCTGACCAATCATTTGTTAATGGAACGTTCTAAAAAATAAAAAACTAACAACTATTAGATATTTTGAACAACGTCTAATAATGCTATTGTTTTTAAAATAAGATACTTGGCAAAACTATTTTCTTATAATGAATTTATCATATTTAATAGCAAACCATTATTAGATAAAAATATAACCAATTTTCTAAAGATGAAAAGTTATATATAAGAAATAGAATAATTCAACTTGGATTTCAGAACGAAGTACTTATGACAATTTCGTAAACCGACACGGGAAGCTGATACAGAAACAAAGCAAATACGTAAACCGAAACATTGTAAATACCATTTAAAATTTCCCTAACCGTTAAAAGAAAAGAATTGTTGAAGTTATTATCTTTAAATAAATGTTTGGATGAAAATCAATATATATATATATATATAGGACAAAGATCCGTTAGGAACCACCCCTTATTGCGAGAACCGCGAAAACTAATGTGAACACAACAAAAAATGCCTAAAAATAGCTAAAAATCACACAAATTTTTTTAATATTTTTTTATAAAAAAATAGCTACTTTTCGTAGCAAAAAAAAAAATAAAAAAAATAATTTTTTTTTGCTACTAAAAGTAGCGATTTTAACATAAAAAATATTTAAAAAAAATATTTATATATATTTTTTTTTGATTTTTTTAGGTTTTTTGGGGGTTTAGTTTTTAGCATTTTAGCTTGGGGGGGGGGGGGGGGGGTTAGGTTTTTGGGGGGTGGGGGGTTTAGGTTTTTTTTTGGGGGGGGGGGGTTAGGTTTTTTGAGGGTTTTAGTTTTTAGCATTTAGCTTGGGGGGGGGGGGGGGAGTTAGGTTTTTTTTTTTGGGGGGGGGGGGGGTTAGGTTTTTTTTAGCTATTTTAGGTTGTGTTCACATTGGTTTTCGCGGTTCTCGCAATAAAGGTGGTTCTCGCATGAACCTTACCCTATATATATATAGGGAGAAGATCATGCGAGAACCACCTCTTATTGCGAGAACCGCGAGAACCAATGTGAACACAACCAAAAATGCCTAAAAATAGCTAAAAATCACACAAATTTTTTTTAATATTTTTTATATAAAAATCGCTACTTTTCGAAGCCAAAAAAATTCAAAAAAAAAAAAAATTTTTTTGCCACTAAAAGTAGCGATTTGAGCATAAAAAATATTAAAAAAAAATTTAGCTTTTTTTTTTTTATTTTTTAAGATTTTTTTAAGGTTTTTTGTGGGTTTAGTTTTTAGCATTTTAGCTTGGGGGGGGGGGTTAGGTTTTTTTAGGTTTTTTGGGGGTTTTAGTTTTTAGCATTTAGCTTGGGGGAGGGGGGGGGGGGTTAGGGTTTTTTTTTTTGGGGGGGGGGGGGTTAGGTTTTTTTTGGGGGTGGGGGGTTTAGGTTTTGGGGGGGGGTGGAGGTTAGGTTTGTTTAGGTTTTTTTTAGATTTTTTTAGCTATTTTAAGTTGTGTTCACATTGGTTCTCGCAATAAGGGTGGTTCTCGCATGAACTCCTCCCTATATATATATATATATATCAATTGTTCACACTCCATAACTTATTATTTATACAAAAATAGTTATTTTATAGCTTTGGAGATTTACATTTAACAGCCAAAATAATATGGATAAACAGATTTTAAAACTAGAACAATTTAATCCTTACGAAACTTATTAAACCGATCAAGAGAGTCGACACGTAACAAAGACATATTCAACGAAAAGTATATAACAAGAATTGAATCAAATACGAAATCCAGGTACTGACAGATACAACTATACGTATAACACGGAATCGAAATCCAAATTAAGACTGATACTGAGACGAAACTGATACAGAGACACTGAGTCAAAGCAGGCATAACTAATACAGAACATAATCTGATACTGAACATAATCAGAAGCATGATAACTCGATACATGACCAAATACGTACAAAACATATCAGACATATCAGAACAGATACTGAACATAATCAAAAGCATAACCCGATACATAATTAGAAGAGTAAATTGCCATTTTAGTCCCTGAGTTTTGACCAAAATTGCCACTTTAGTCCAAATAGTTTTTTTCTTGCCATTTTAGTCCAAATAGTTTTGTTTTCTTGCCATTTTAGTCCAAATAGTTTTGTTTTCTGCCATTTTAGTCCCTGAGTTTTGTCATTTGTTGCCATTTTCATCCAACCCACTAACTCCATTCAAAAAAAATTATTTAACTTAGGTGAATTTTGGTCGAACCACATTTTTCTTTCTTTTTTTGCAGGTGCGATGGTATGGGGATGGTGTTGTGCCAGTTTACAGTGAAGATGATGGCGGTGGTTGTTGGTTTTACGATGATGACGGTGATGTTGGTTAATGACGTGGGTGGCGTAAAAGTGCCCGGTGGTGGTGGAAATGGTGGGTGGTGATGGTGGTGGGGTGGGTGGGTGGTGACGGTGCAGGCAGGTGGTGGCGATGATAGAAGGTTATGATGGGGTGGATGGTGGGAGGTGGTAGTGGATGGCAAACCCAGGGACTAAAATGGCAGAAAACAAAACTATTTGGACTAAAATGGCAAGAAAACAAAACTATTTGGACTAAAATGGCAAGAAAAAAACTATTTGGACTAAAGTGGCAATTTTGGTCAAAACTCAGGGACTAAAATGGCAATTTACTCTAATTAGAATTATAATCAGACGCGTACAAGACATATCAGACATATCAGAACAAATACTGAACATATTCACATGCAGAAAAATATATCAACTTACACGACAGATGTCTATCAACAGAAAAAATCGTGTAACACAGAAGCACCCAGAGCAACAAACAAACAGACTGGTACACAGGTAGCTACTCTATGTACCTATGAGACAGTGAGTGTGGCGTATACCCATTATTCCATCTCCAGAAAACAGACTCAAACTCAGACCTAAGATCGATCTATACGCCTCTAGGGGCCAAGGTGCTGCACAAGCACGAGCTAGAGACGCCGTGAACTTTTATTACGCACTGTCACGATAAGTGTCATGCCGTTGACGCCCAAACGGCAAGCCAGACATGATCGGGTGACTGAGTACAAATAATAAGGCCTTATAAATAATCTACAGGCAACTAAAATAAAACTAACGGGAACATGCGACCATGAATACAAGTCTGAGGTATGGCATGCTACAACATAATAATAATTAAACCAGACGATACCAGAGATAAAGGACAATTTCCAAAACACTAAAAAGTATCAAATCAAAATAACATAATAAAAAAATTATTGAAGACTGACCACGATAACAAAATCCGTTCTACAAAATAACGGATACGAATTTATATTTATACTACGATGAAAATGAAACAGAATCCGTACCTTAAGTGAATAACGAGAAACCATGATAAATCCAAAGCTTGAATCCTACGCCGTAAAATCCTAAGATTTTCGTATTCATGATTTTAAACTCCTTTACAAAGGACTTGATATTTAGTTCATTTATTATTAAGATTTTTGCTTTAACTGGTCATTGTAGATTTATACAAAATGGTTAATTTTAACTAACATTAATTTGGTTCGAATCATTTTAATGGGGTTGATACTAATTAAATACGAATAAATAAATATATTGAACCATAAAACTTCCTAAGCTTTTTACTCAAGGTACTCATGAACCGTCTGTTACAATAAAGAAATATATTTATATATTTATGAGACACTTCGCTGATATATTAAATACATAAAATGCATACAGGTGGCTCTATATAAAACAAGGCATCATTATTATCCTTATATTATCCTTATATTATCCTTATATTAATAGACAAACGAAATAAACAGTGTTAAAGGGTATTTCTGGCATTTAACATCAGACACGTGGAGGCTTCTTAGCCCTTCAAAGCTTTCAATCCCATTTTCTTTTGCTATATGAAGACACAACTACACAGAGATAGAGAGAGGAGTGAGAGAGACGAGGTCGACAGAACGGAGCGACGGTGATGGAGGAACCGGCGCCAACCGCCGTAGCGGTGACTTTTGTTTCGACGTTACTAACCACTGCCGACTGAACCAAACGTCTGAGATGACGACGGCGAGTTCTAGAGTCCTGATCTGTCAAGTGGTCGCCGGTTGTAGCTTCTCCATGGTGTTTGACCGGTTACACGGGGATAATCCGGTGGATCTGGCGGCTATTATGGTGGGGGAGAGGGTTAAAGAAGCGTGGAGAGGAGTCCGGTGGCCGGATTTGGCGGTGCCAGAGATGGATTGCGGAAAGGTTGGTCGGTATGAGCGTTTTGAGATGAACGAAGATGATGAGTTGGAGTTTCGTTCATCTAGGTTCTTTTCCGGTAACAGCTATGACTCTGACAACAACTCCAGTCAAGTTCCGGCGATGTTCTGGTAAGCACAAATTCACTATCCATTCTACATTCGTTAGATGCTTGATAGCGTGACCATACTTCATTGGTGACTGGGTTTCGTTGATGATAACAAAGGGGTTTTCTCAATCCTCTTCACCTAGGTTTTACAACTGGGTTTGATGTTCACAATACCTGTTTAAGTTATCGTGACTCTTATAAAAGTGATATGATTTAACAGTTCAGACACTTTGCGACTTATTTGAAAGTGTGGATTATGTAGTTTCAAATATAAGTTGTGTCACATGACATGTTCAACCACTTAAATCTAGAAACTGAGGTATTATTTGTGAATTAACTTAGGCATAAATCCATTTTTTCAGTACATATTGGGCCATATAGTAATTCATCTGTTGTTAGGTGTTCTAATGGCTATGGATTTAGTTTGTAAGTTATGATACATCTGAACTGTGTAATAGGACAGCATCCATGTAATGCTATGGATTTAGTAATGCTATGATTTAGTTGTTTAACAGAAAGTGTGGAGTTTCAATGTTGAAGAGAAATGTAGCTCAAATATAAGAACAAAATTGGTAAATGTTATTTAAATCTTTAAATCAAGCAATGACTATTGTTGGAGCCATTAATAGAAGTTATAAAATTCTCTCTCCATGGTATTAAAGGTGTCCATGCTATATAACATGCTGTCGTGATGGTCCATTGAACTTTCTAGAATTAGATGTGAAAGGCGAAGTTTATGCAAACAATTTGCTTGAG
Organism: Helianthus tuberosus; assembly: GCA_030545235.1. Taxonomy (NCBI): domain Eukaryota; kingdom Viridiplantae; phylum Streptophyta; class Magnoliopsida; order Asterales; family Asteraceae; genus Helianthus; species Helianthus tuberosus. The sequence goes on along the minus strand of JARYGA010055395.1, from coordinate 102,436 downwards.
TTATGGACCGGTGGATAGTAAGGTTGTTAGAAAAACAAGGAAAATGTTATGGGCTTATAAGCCTTTAAGGATATTTTGAATGACATTATGTACTAGATTTTTTTTTGTTCCGGTTATGATTTTGATTATTTGGTGAACGTTTTAAGAGGTATACTCTAATTAATTTCATAAAATAGACGAACTATATGCGGGTAGGGCGATATTTATTAGAATTCGGATTTGTAGCTTCATATACGTTACGGAACCGATTAAGAGTAGATTTAGATATAGAATATAATATAGATGTTGATACGTATATATAAAGATTAGAATCATTTGGCATCTTTAGTTTCTACAAGGTTCACACTTGCACCTAAATTATATAATGTTTAGTTATTAAGCTACTCCAGTTAGTTAAATTGATCCAACGAATTGTTTTCCACTTTATTTGGCCGATCTCATCATGTATGTTCATTAGATACCATATTATTTAGATATGTGTAGCAATCAGTTCTTTTATTAACGGATTAAAAATGACGCTTTGTAATTTTTAAATTAATATACGTTTGAGTTTAGTGTTGCGAGCCGTTGGGTGCATGTGGTCAAACTTAAAAGGGGGTCGACAGAAGTCAAAATACTCAGTACGCTTACCGAGGAGTATGATGCGATTCAGTTACGAAATAGCCACGAATGAAGGTATAATCGCACACTTGACCATTAGACATGTTGTTGAAATCAAGTGGTGGTAAATATTATGACGATATTATGTAATTTAAATATAGGTTCTTTAGTGGAGTTGTTGCGTTGGTTTCCCGACTTATCAAAATTGGTGGTGATACATCGGTCAGATGATGGTGCGATGATGAAAGGATTGTTTCTAAAACAATTGATAATCAAATTGGATGTGTTGTTGTAAGTATTTATAGTCTATATCTAAATCTCTGCTTGGTTATCCATGGAAAATTAGGTAACCAATAATTATGCTCCTGTGTGTATATAACTTTTTTCCTGACGTTTTTTTTGGTACTTTTAAAAGATTTTTTTTGGTATTTTTAAAAGACTCCACTTAGTAATATTTTTGGTTAATCTCTTACGCTTACTATATTGTTTGATGGTACTGAAACACACGAACTGATACCAACTGAATTTCGGACGCTTCCCTTGCAACTATCCCTTAATAAAGCTAAACTGAAACGCCGCGCAACGCGCGACGTCGACTACACCTAGTTTGATGAAAATCTCATTGTATCAATTTGCAACATTTGAAAAAAAGAAAATACATGAATAATTTGAAAAAAAGAAAGCATTACGTCATGTGCACCCTTTCCGTTGTTAACTCCGATGATCGGAAAATAGCTTTTGATTAACCAGTCTAATTATATATACTTCTAATTTGCAACAACTTTGTGCAATAGGTAGTTGTAACTCTAGCTTTATTGGTTTTATGTATATAAGTAAGATGCACATTTGCTTAGGTTGATTGTATACTAAAGCTTCTTTTGGAAGCTTTATATTTCATAGAATAAATTACGATTTTGGCCCCTATAGTTGTATCATTTTTACTCTTTTAACACAATTATTTTTTTGAACATCTGAGCCCCCAACGTCCTTTTTTCTTACCCTTTTGGCCCCTAACACTAACCTCATCCATTAAATGTTAGGGGCCAAAAGAGCTAGAAAAAAAGACGTTAGGGGCTAAAAGGGTTAGAAAAAAAGACGTTGGGGGCTCAGATTTAAAAAAATTCTTTTTTGGGCTAAAAGGGTAAAAGTGATATAATCACAGGGGCCAAAATCGTAATTTACTCTATTTCATATGTAACACCCCAAAACCCGAATGTTTATATTTGTCGTATGTTCCTATATGACTTAGCATGAAATAAATAACTAGGCTATTTAACCTAATTAAGTGTGTGGTTAAAAGTATTAAATGACAAAAGTAGAAAAAATAATGTTAAGTGACAAACATGAGGGGCTAAATGGAACAAGATGGAAGTTGGGTTATTAAAATGAAATATCACCACACACACACTTCGTGTGTGTTCTTGAATGTTCAGGAGCTCCAAAGAGCCAAAACCCTAACTCAACTAAAACCATCAAATTGAAGGGTGAATCAAGGCTTAAATTCACAACCGAACATGGATTAATGATCACCTTTACAAGGGGATCATAAGGTATGTCTTAAAATTTAGATTGGTGTTTATGCACGAAGTGGGTTATGTTAGAAATCACGAAATTGTATGAAATTGAGTATGAGTATGTGTTAGAATCAGCATATAGGACATGGATTATGTGTGGTTTGGGGTAATTTGATGTTTGGAGGTGAAACCCACTTCTAGTGGTGAAGATGACGACATGGGTGTGTCACCCATGTCCAATCCTTGTTCAAATCTTGTTGTGCTATGTTGTATGTAATGCGTTCTTGTTAGGTAGATTGAATGTGATATGAATTTGTTGATGTTTTTGTGTTAATTGATGAATGAAAGCATGAAGTAGGAAGTAAAGCATGAAACGCTTGTACATTATGCATAAATTGTGGCATGCACACCAAGTGTTTGATGAAATGCCTAGATGAGATTAATAGATGAAATGGTATGCAAGTAATGGATGAAATCGTATAATATGGGGATATGATGTATTTGATGATAAATAAACATGAGAAATCTATTTTTAGATGGAATTCATGTAGGATTTGGTTGGCCATGTTATTTGGTAAAAGTATGCATTAGAATATTGTACTCTATGTTGGAGTGGTATGATGTTTACTACATGTTTGAATAATTGCTTAATCAAAATTGATAAGTAAAAGTACTCTAAATGTGAAGCATATGAGATCATTAGAACTGGATGAAGTTAGAATGATGTTGGGTTGTTAAGCATAGGTCATGTGTTAGTTGTAGAATTATGTTACTAGAATGAACATAATTGAATATGTTTGGTGAGTACATATAACTAGATGATCATGTGGTTGTATGCTTATTGCATCGTGAGTATGAAATGTATATAGTGTCATTAGTATAGTCTACTATAACGACATAGATGTATGAGGTTAAGTCGAAAGTTCATATGATAAATCGTTGACTTTCTGAAAGTCAACTGTGCATAAGTAGCAATGTTAGAATTTTTGTCACAATGGTAATATTATAGAAAGTCATATGACGCGTGTTATATCCATATGTATTATATGTGATGACGTGATGAATTATATGAGTTTGAAAAGATTGACTTGTGGAAATATGCCTTATGCTTGTTGGAATTGACTAATGAAAGTCAAATGTGAAACATGAATTTGATATGATCGTTAATATGTACAATCATGCATGCTAACAAGAATGTGAATGCATGACATGAAAGTATAGGGATCATGTCAAGATGGATGGAAGCATGGAAGGCTAACGGGTCAAAAGGAGGCGAGGAAACGGATGCGAATACGGACACTTAAGGTAAGTGATTTCCGGAATCACTTCTTATTTATAAATGAAGTTTGGTATGTAGTATATAGGAGACCATGTAAGAATTTACGAGTAACGGTAAGTATCAAGGTAAGTTCATATGAACTTCGTCTATCCTTAATGTAAATTAAGATGATAGTGTCATCGTGTTAATAGAATGTTCATTATGTTGCTGAATGTTCATCGTGTTAATAGAATGTTCATTATGTGTTAATAGAATGTTCATTATGTTGCTGAATGTTCATCGTGTTAATAGAATGTTCATTATGTTGTTGAATGTCCATCGTGTTAATGGAATGTTCATTATGTTGCTGAATGTTCATCGTGTTAATGGAATGTTCATTATGTTGCTGAATGTTCATCGTGTTAATAGAATGTTCATTATGTTGCTGAATGTTCATCGTGTTAATGGAATGTTCATTATGTTGCTGAATGTTCATCGTGTTAATAGAATGTTCATTATGTTGCTGAATGTTCTTCATGTTAATGGAATGTTCATTATGTTGCTGAATGTCCATCGTGTTAATGGAATGTTCATTATGTTGCTGAATGTTCATCGTGTTAATGGAATGTTCATTATGATGTTCATTATGTTGCTGAATGTTCATCGTGTTAATAGAATGTTCATTATGTTGCTGAATGTTCATCGTGTTAATGGAATGTTCATTATGTTGCTGAATGTTCATCATGTTAATGGAATGTTCATCATGTTTGTTGGAAGTTACTCGGTTATGTTTGTTTGTAATTGCGTTGATTTGTGTTGATATGATTGTAGATAAGACTCAACTTACAACTAAGTGAATGTGACTTGTATGTATGTATGTATGTAGATATGGAACGCTAGTGTGTGTAAGTAGTGTGAACTTGTATGTACGTACATATGAATGGGATACGTATGAATGTACTAAGATATATGAAAGTGTATACACGTGTTGTAATCTAATGATTGTAGATCACTGGTATACGTATATGTAAAAATGTGGGTTTTCAATATGTTTGAGATTACGTACTCCTAACCATGTTACTATTGAGAATGAAATAAATGGAGTGCAGGTATGGGAATACCGGACTCTCGAGGAATTGATGTCGGACTCGAGTAAATAAAATTGAGAGGATGTTTCAATGGAATACCTTACGTAGTTAGAATGTGATATAGCCTTTTAAGTATATGTATTAAATTATATATGATGTTACCATGTACTAATGTGTTGGTTATATATGGTGACCGCAGGTTAGTCAGATATTCATGATGGACAAGTGAACAAGGTTCGAGTTGAAGATCATGGATTGTACGGGAAAGTGGTCACGTTGTTTGTAATTATTTGTTAACATAGTTACATTAAATAAATGATGAATGATGTATTTATGTTAAAAGGGTTGACCTAAACGGTATTCAAGTATGATAGAGTAGTTAAAAGAAAGAAATTTTACGGTTCATTTTCCGTTGCGTCGTTTTGGGTCAAATCATGATTAGGGTCTTACAAGTTGGTATCAGAGCCATGGTTTGAGTGAAATCAAGTATGAGGAGATAAATACTTGAACTCAAACATGTGTGCTCTTGTGAAAAGGAACCCGTACAATCTGAGACTCGATCAAGATCTAAGGGTAGAAGTAAAGGTAAGTATGTGCTTAAGTATGTATTTGAAGAAAACTAACAGTATGTTATGTGTAAGGTAAGCATAATTGCTTGGAAAGGATGATCCGTGAATGCGGTCTAGGACCGGCATCAAGGCATGTAATAAGACAAATTGACCCAGGTACGTAAATTTAACATGTGGGCGCATGTAATGGTATAATCTAGCAAGTGAAAGAAAATTTTAAATGAAATATAATAATGACATGGTAAAGAAGTTTTGAAAATGTTACACGTGCCGAAACTTAATTCTTTGAACATAAGGTGGCGATTACACGAAGACACGAAACTAGTACGTGGATTGTGTACCTGGCCAGTACACAAGAAACATATGACGTTCGTGAGATCGTGATAATTGTGACAGGTATGTCCGTTAGAATTAGGTAGTAGGTGGACGTGAGGGTGAAGAGAAATGTAAGACTTTCAGGAATGAAAGTATGAATGATGTGATAGAATCCACGAGATGGATTCGAAGCATGAAAAGAATGAAGTATGAATGACCTGTTTGAATCCGCGAGACGGATTCAACACATGTAAGGAATGAAAAGTATGAATGATATGTTTGAAACCGCTAGACGGATTCAAACATAGAAGGAATGAAGGGTATGGATGTTACGTTTGAATTCACAGGACAGATTTAAAACATAAAAAGGATGAAATTAACCCACCTCAGGATGCGTCGATAGTTTGACCATGGTTGCGTCAAACGAGTCATATAAGTAAATCTAAAGCAAATGAACAAAAGAATAATCGTAATTAGCACGCAAACCTAAATTTTAGACGAAACAAAGAAGTTTTGAACAAGTTATGTGTTAGATGTGTTAGTAATCGACTCTTAGGAGTCATAATGAACGACGGGCTACGACCCAGACAATAATTTAAGTATGAATGAGAAGGGTAAGTTTTGTTAAGAATACCGAAATGATGTAATGAATGTCTCTGCAAGTAGGCATGAAGGGAAAGAAGTACGAACGTGTATCTCAATATATCTACGATAAGTAAGAAATGTCGGGTTGACCTTGAAAAGTCAAACTGCAAAGGTCGGCAAAATAAGTAACCAGAATAAAAGAATTGCATGTAAGGAATGAAATGTGGGATGTGTTATAGCATGTATGTAGGAAGATGTAAAAGGATTATGGGTGAGTAATCACCTAGTATAATGAATGTTTGAATGAAAGGTGCTAACCACCGATTTTGTAGATGTTAATGGTAGAATTCTGAATGTGATGAAACCAATCGAATTGGTGAAATATTATGCACGAGTGGAAGCCCATTACAAGGATGAATGAAAGCTGGCCTGGTACGGTTAGTACTCGTGAAGGAGCGGATCGCTCTGGTTTACGGACCGCTAAAGTATGAAATGAGATCGAGGTAAGTATAATGTTTTAACTCATACCAGACAGATATGTATTAGTAAATTGAAAGAGACTTATAAGATGAATGATGGAATAAGTATGGTAGGGTAGGGTATGGAATGTTTGACTTTTAATAGTTGACGTAAGAAGAGAACTATGTCATTAAGAACTAGATCTTAAAAGTTTTGAGCAAAAATTTTGGGTATTGGTTAAACTCTCGTATGAAGAACCTGCATGATACGCTTGCTTAGGCAAATTAAGTAATGCCTGAATTGAGAGGAATAGTAATGTAGAATGAATGAGGTGAGTTGAAGTTAACGTAAGGGTACGTATAGTAAAAATAACTATAGGAAACGTAGAATGATGTTAACTTTGGAGTTAAGTGTGTATATGTGACTATGAAATAGTAGTTTTGTTGTGATAACAAAAACAAGAACTAAATGTTATATGATATATGTATAGAATACAATCTAAGAGGTAGGATCAAGGTATTAGATCTGTTATAACGGATCATATGAATGTAGGTACGATAATAAGTGTGAAAAAGTATGTATATTGACCCACTACAAACGGGCCAAGGAAATGAGAATGTTATGTAAAAGTCAAGTATGAAAAGTATGGACTTGTTAGAAAGAAGTCGATTATATGAATAGTTATGAATCGAGAATGGATAGTTACTTAGTATTATGATGTACCTGTCGAAATTAAACATAGATGTGTATGTATAAATTACGAATTTAGATCGTATGGTCGATGAAAATAATAGGAATGTTATTAATGGGATGTTGGAATTGTTTCAAGCAAACAAAATGGTATGTTGTGCGTGATATACGAGTATTGGAATGATGAATAAACCGCTAGCTATGAAGTGCGTTAGAAACTAGCGTTAGCTAGAGAAAGTGACACTAATAAGAACTCTAGGACGGGTCTTTGATGATAGAAGGTCGTCATTAGATGGGCTCATAGTCGTGTGCACTTAAGGTGTTCGATGAAATGCTTTCATTGATTCCTTATTTGTTGTGGTCGCCGGCTTCTTGATTGTGGCTTTGTGGTTGTACGTTTGCCTTTGTTGGTCATTCTTTTTGTGTGCTAATATGGGTTGTTCAATTTCTATGGGATCGGTAGGATTATCTCCAATGCGATGATGATATACATATTCTTGGCATGGCATCTGAGATGGCTTGAAACAAGCAACTAGATGTAGCCATTTTTCTGAGCTTTGAAATTAGAAGTTTAGATTATCAAATGTACCATTTACAACTTTTTTTTTGTAAAGGTTTGTTGTATATAAAACAGATCATTTTACCATGTCTCTTCATCTTTCTATTTTGTTGTCATATAAAAAAGGTTTAGGTTTGGTTAGGTTTTGAGTGATCTGTAAAAAGGGGTAATTTATGATCATTTATGATATTATTTAAAGGTTTGGAATCCATTGACTAATTTGGTTAGGGTTTTTTATTTTATCTAGGTTTTGAGTGATCTTCAAACAAAGCCCCTTCATCAGCAAGCAACTAAGGGGCCCTTACAGCCACCATAAGAAAAGGAACAACACAAACTATACCCGGACAATTACCTAAATAGACTAGGTTTGAAGGTATAAAAGGGATTAAACGGTAAAGAGATGATTCTTATTAGTAGTCTTAAAATCAAGTGGCCATTTATTTCTGAACAATAAGTATTTGTTGATGTGTTTTTTTTTTGGATAAAGCGTGTGATTATGATGTTTATGTGGTGTTATTTGTTGTTGTTTAGGGAAATTTGGTGTTTGTTGGACAGAGATGGACAAAAGGAGGTTGACTTTGATGAGGATGTAGGCGAGGTAAGGTTTTAACTTGCTTTGATTCGCTCACTTTTGTTTTCTTATTTTTCATTATTGAATTCAAGGACGAATGGATACCAATGGAAGCAGAGGTAAGGCATCCTAAACAACCCTTTTTTCTGATTGAGTTCAAATTCTAGGATATTCACTCATACCTAAAGTTGGATTTTGATCTTAACTTTTTTTGGTCAAAGGATTCGTCATCAAAGTGCAGCTAGATTTAGGGTTTCGGAGTGAATTATGTAAGTATCATCTTAAATCTTACATAAATTTTGTTGAAACTGAATATAAGAATTATTGAGATGTTTCTTTTTCATTCCTTCCTTTTCACTTTCGCATTTTTCACATACGCAGAGAGCGAGAGAGAGAGAGGGATGATATATAGAGAAAGGATGGCCGGTTGGATATACAACTTGGCGGACCCCTGTTCCCGATGACAACGAAATCCGCTGCAAATCCGACTGTTAATTTCATGCGGTGCATCTTAATGATCAAAACTTTCTGTTTTTTAAAAAGGTATTCCTTTAATCATCTGTACAACCAAGATTTTTTCCCTACGGCAGAAGGGCCTCATTCATTTAAAGCATTTATTTTGCTAAACCAGTAGTTCGGTTTGAAAAAAAGGTAAAAAAAAAAAGATGAGTTCAACCAGGCTTCTGCCAAGTGCTGCTGATTTTCAATGCAGCAAGCTGCCAACATTTTCAGTTCTTTCTCTATTTTAAAGAGAAGTACGGGAATAGTAGTTGACCATTTTCATTGAATCAGGTACAACTTTTTATAACAGTTGTGGGGGAGGATGCTTACAAACATCTTGAAGGGGATACATGGCATTAGCTCTCATTAGACCAGCAAAGTGTCTGACATCAGTTTTGCTCCACCTTATGTAATAAACTAAAGCGACGCGACTCGGTGAGAACTGGTTGAATATCAATATAAATCTAGCCCCCGTCGCATCGCGACGGGTTACATTTCTAGTTAAAACCTATAAATAAGCAACAACTTTTGGCTTGGATGGGTTGTACTATCAGCTTTGGGTGTTTTTCAAAAAAAAAAGGATCACGCTTGGATGGGTTGTACTATGGGCTTTAGGTGTTTTAAAAAAAAGGATCATGTGGTTCGCTTCATATTGATCGGTTTCTCTGGCCTACAGTTGAAGAACCCTAGATAACCCTCAAAACGAAGTGAAAATAAAGGGTTTGCTAGATGTCACACCCCGACCACGTAAAACAACAAAGCGTGGCGGAAACGTCGGGGAGTGTTGTAACAGAATTATCGTTTCATAACCATGGATACAAAAAGTGTTTCGTTTTATTGATAATATTAAGCATTAACATTGTTTTAACACATAACAAACAAGTTTTATATCAACTATCATCGTTTTATGTCACTTAGGCCTCTTCCAGATCCTATGTGACGCATGCATCCTAGAACGTCAATCAAGCAACAACACCTGAAACATTTGTAAAAACAAACTCAGCAAAGAAATGCTGGCGAGTACATAGGTTTTATAAGAGTATCGGAATTGTGGCTTCGTTTACATGTTGCAGTACTTTATTAGACTTCAAGAGTCAAAATACAAACCTCGTTTTGAAAAGCGTATTGCAACATAATTAACCAACTCAAACCAAATGGGTTATCGTTTATAAAATCTCGTAGCCATGATTCTTAACCCAAAAACACTTTTGTTTTAGAAAAAAAAACCATTTTGTAAAACATCTCGTAAAAACTCGTTAATAAAACTCGTATATTATTTCGAAAACATCGTTGAGTGACATCGTTTCAATATCGTTTACCCAAGTGAACTAAATAACGCCACGGTATGTAATATGTTGAAAACACTTATATATAAGAAGTACCAGCGGCGTATCTACCATGTTTTCACCACATTACACCCGTCCCGTTATCTAAACACTAGCCAAAAACCAATCGTTTACCCAAATCGTTTAACATCGTTTCCAAATCGTTTACTCGTTTAAATCGTTTAAATCATCCTCGTTTTAATTGTGAAAACTTATACATAGTCGTCTCGCTAATAACATTCAAACCTTCGTGACTCGACTACCTCGTTCCTCGCTTCTCGTATTAACAAACCCCCAAAGGATAAGTTAATAATTACAGATTCAGTCGTTACCCACAACACCCACACATAACCATGGGTATAGTGAAATAACGGGATTTGTCAGATCCTATGGTACCATAACCTAATACTGGTCGGTTCGGCCAAAATTAATGAATGTCATTCGTTATGTAACTACAACCAACAAGTTCGTTCACATTATCGAAATCGTTATTAGTTTAGTATAAATCGTTTTAATCGTTTTTGAAATTATCGTTAACACCTTGAAAACATTATGTACATATGAATCACCCCAAAACATTTGAAAACAATAAAATAGGGGAACTATGTACTCACATGTAGTGCAAGGTATCCTCAATCAATAGTACTTTAACAAACTCGAGTAAACCAGAGAAATCAAGCAGCACCTAGTAATCGAACCACTAGTCAAACAATAGACGCCTAAATCGGAAGATCGGACAGAATGAGGTCTTGCAACCCAAATGAGTGTTGGAACTCATGTGATATGGTTTAACAAAGCCTACATCCTAAATCGAAACCTAACCTAAGTGCTTTCGACCCATCGCGACCCATTAAGGTAGCTTATGCTACTTTAACGCGTCGTGTGCGCAAACGCGCGTTCGAGACATCTAACTAGTCCTATGACAAGTATTATATGCCTATACAAGTTTAATCATGTTGTATAATCAGTTATGTGACAAAAGTTTAGGTTACATATGCTTAATTACCAATTATGCATGAAAAGGGCATTTTGGTCATTTACCTAAGGCATATAAACTACTTATCATACAACCATCTAAACTAGGTGACCATAAGGTATAACCTCGGAAGGTTATTCCCTATGCTACTATGGTCACCTAATGTGTTTGGTCGGATCCTAATGATCGACCAAACGGGTCGGGTTCGAAAGTATAGCGATTGTTTAGATCGCTTACCTTACGACCCTATATAAGCACTAAACTAAAAGTGATGAGCTAAGCATGTTAAAACATGCTTAACTAAGTTAGAAAACAGGTTTTGATATCAAATAAACGGTTTTGATATCCTAAAGTAGTTTGATTTTGTCTGTTGTTTCCAGAACGAGCTCAGGTCCAGTAAGCTGAGCTTCATCGGTCTCGTTCCAACAGATAGGTGAATGACATTTTCGACCGTAGAGAGCTTCGAATGGTGCCATTTTAATGCTAGCATGATAGCTATTGTTGTAAGAGAACTCGATTAGTGGCAGATGCGAATCCCAATTACCACCAAAGTCTATCACGCATGCTCTAAGCATATCCTCCAAAGTTTGAATCGTTCTCTCAGATTGGCCATCTGTTTGGGGATGATAAGCAGTGCTTAGATTCAGTTGGGTTCCCAAAGCAGATTGCATGGCCTTCCAAAAATGAGATGAAAATCGAGCATCACGATCGGAAATGATATCTAAAGGAACACCATGTCGTGATACAATCTCGTCTACATAGATCTTGGCAAGCTTCTCAGCAGAGAAATCCTCACGGATTGGTAAGAAGTGAGCAGATTTTGTCAAACGATCAACTACAACCCAAATAGCATCGTGACCTTTAGACGTACGCGGTAACTTAGTAATGAGATCCATGGTAATGTTTTCCCATTTCCAAACCGGTATCTCTGGTTGTACAAGCAAACCAGAAGGTCGTTGATGTTCTGCCTTGACTTTGAGACAAGTTAGGCATTTTGACACATACAAGGCAACATCTTTCTTCATACCCAGCCACCAGATCTTAGTACGAAGATCCTTGTACATTTTATCAGCACCAGGATGGACATAATATCGAGACTTATGTGATTCATCCATCGCTAAAGTGCGAAGATCGTCTTGTTTCGGAATCCACAATCGATCCTTAAAATAGAGCAAACCATCGTCTTTCGCTTCGAGCTTAAGCTCAAGTTGACGTGGTAATTCATTACCTATCAAATTTTATGAAACACAAAATTACCGAGCTTGAAGGACACGAGTTTGAAGATCAGATAGTGTTCGAACAGAATGAAGCTTGACTCGCTCCTTTCGACTAAGCGCATCGGCTACAACATTCGCCTTACCAGGGTGGTAGCGAATCTCGCAGTCATAATCGTTTAAGAGTTCAACCCAACGTCGTTGCCTCATGTTCAGCTCTTTCTGATTAAGAATATGCTGGAGACTTTTGTGGTCTGTGAAAACCACACACTTCGTTCCATAGAGGTAGTGTCTCCAGATTTTAAGCACGAAAACCACAGCTCCTAACTCAAGATCATGAGTCATGTAGTTCTTCACGTGAACTTTCAGCTGCCTAGATGCATACGCAATAACTTTACCTCGTTGCATAAGGACGCAACCAAGGCCTAAGTTGGACGCATCGCAATAGACAACGAAATCATCGCTTCCCTCGGGCAGAGATAGAACAGGAGCATTACATAACTTCTGGTTCAGCATTTGGAACGCTTCTTTTTGCTTGGGTCCCCACTCAAAAGGCTTATTTTTCTGTGTCAAAGTAGTGAGTGGAACCGCAATCTTCGAGAAATTTGAAATGAATCGACGATAATAACCAGCAAGACCAAGAAAAGATCGAATCTCTGTAGGCGTCGTTGGTGTATTCCAGTCCTTAATAGCAGCAATCTTGGATGGATCCACATGAATACCCTGCTCATTGACTATATGACCCAAGAATTGAACTTCTTTAAGCCAGAATTCACACTTGGAGAATTTAGCAAAAAGTCGTTCCTTCTTCAGGAGTTCCAATGTTAAGCGAAGGTGTTGCTCGTGCTCGGCTCGAGATTTTGAATAAATGAGAATATCGTCGATGAACACAATAATGAACTTGTCCAAATAAGGTTTGCAGACCCTATTCATTAAGTCCATAAAGATAGCTGGAGCATTTGTCAAACCAAAAGGCATGACGGTGAACTCGAAATGCCCATTTCTTGTGCGGAAAGCAGTTTTGGGAATATCTTCTTCGAGAACACGAAGTTGATGATACCCAGAACGCAGATCGATCTTGGAAAAGCACGAAGCACCCTGCAGCTGGTCGAAGAGATCATCAATTCGAGGTAGGGGATATCGATTCTTGATGGTGAGCTTATTAAGCTCACGATAATCGATACACATTTGAAAAGATCCGTATTTCTTTTTCACGAAGAGGACAGGAGCTCCCCAAGGTGAAAAGCTCGGTCGGATGAATCCTTTATCAGATAACTCTTGAAGTTGTTTCGATAACTCTTGCATCTCCGACGGTGCAAGACGATAAGGTGCTTTTGCAATCGGGTTGGCATTGGGTATAAGGTCAATATGAAACTCGACTTGACGAACTGGAGGCAAACCAGGCAGTTCATCGGGAAATACCTCTGGATAATCCCGAACAATCGGAATATCCTGAATACTCTTGCTCTTGCCTTTCTCCTCGGTGACATGTGCCAGGAGAGCAACATATCCTTTTCGCAAATATCTTTGGGCCTCCATACATGACATAAGCTTCAATCCACCTGAAGGTTTCTCGCCACGAATCTCCAGAACATCGCCAGAAGACAAAGGAATACGAACAATCTTATCGAAACAAACTACCTCAGCGTGGTGTTTGGTTAACCAGTCCATTCCAACGATAATATCGAAACTCCCAAGTTGCATCGGTGTGAGGTCAATAGGAAAAAGATGGTTATCAAGGTTCAATTGACAATTACGAATAATAGAATCGAGAACAAGGGGTTTACCAGTGGCAACTTCAACAGATAAGGGTTTCCTTAGTTTAGTTCTAGGTATCGCAAGCAAGGGCTCAAATGACAATGAAACAAAACTTCTATCGGCACCAGAATCAAAAAGAATACATGCAGGTTGATTGTTAACAAGAAACGTACCATTGACAACCTCGTTGTCAGCCCTCGCTTCGTTTGCATTCAAATTGTACGCTTGCCCACGAGGGGGATTCACATTAACATTGACGTTCGCATTCGGGTTCGCGTTTGCATTCACCAGCCTCGGACAATTGTTGCGGAAGTGACCATCCTCTCCACAATTAAAACATGAACCCGATGGGAATCTCACAGCATTCCCCTGACCCAGAGCTGGAACCTGAGCAACCTGATTCTGTCCCAAACGACAAGTATTTGCCAAATTCCCAAGTTTACCACACGTCGTGCATTGCTTGCAAGCCTGTTGTGCAATGTGATGACCGTTACAACGAGCACAATGAGGTGCGGTACCAGCATACGCTTTCTTTGCAGGTGGCTGAGCCGGTGGGTTCTGCGGGTTCTGAGCAGTCTGTGCTGTAATAGCAAAATTCTGAGCACCTTTTCAATTCCTCGATTTCTTCGACGTCTCACCTTCCTTACCCTTACCCTTTTTCTTGTCCTTCCCTGAATCAGTCGCCTTCTTTTTATCACCCTTGCGGGTGAGTTTGCCCTTCCTGACTTGAGTCTCAGTCAGGGTAGCAGACAACTCGATTGCTTGACGAAGGGTAGTAGGATTAACACTGGTCACAATCTCCAGAATAGAATCGGGTAGACCATCGATATATCTCTCGATTGCTTTCTCCAGAGGGGTAACCATGGTGGGACATAATAGACTGAGTTCCTCAAAACGATCCGTGTACGCACGGTGTTCAGCCCCATCTTGCTTTAAATCGTCAAACTCTCGCTCCAAAGCCCGAATTTCGTGACGGGGACAAAACTCCTTCATCATGAGAGCCCGAAGCTCTTCCCATGTTTGTGCCAACGCCACTTCAGCACCCCTGTCGCGCATAATTCCATTCCACCAGGTAAGCGCTCGCTTCTCAAACACGCTCGAAGCAAAATCAACCTTACGCGCATTCGGACACTGCACATGTCTGAATGTGCTCTCGATACTCTCAAACCACTGCAGGAGCGCAGTTGCTCCTTGCGACCCAGAAAACTTAAGCGGCTTCGCAGTATTGAAATTCTTGAAGTTACACGGCGCATTGTTGTTGTTATTATTGTTGAATATCTCGTGGACTTGGGTCACAACGCCGGGAAGCACAGCAGCCACTTGCTGAAAGACCAGGGCTGCTATTTCTTCAATAGTGAAAGATTGTGCTTCACGTCGAGGAGGCATTGTCTAATAAGGAAACAAGAGAACGAGTGAGGTTGAAAAGCAAAAGAGGTATCGATAAAACACAAGAGAGGCGATCATTCATTCGTTACCTCGAACAAACAAACGACACGCAGTGACTAATCAAAGTAAATAGGTCAATAATAATGTATCATGAAGACATGCTCGCCTATAAGTGAACACTCACCCCAAGAGTTCCCAGGTAAGAGTGACTGGTCCGATTATGTGGATTTGTACGAACACTCTAGCCTTAGACAGAAAACTCAGAGTATAGGCACTCACTCTTCCAGTTTGCACGTGTTCACATTATTTAGACCCAAACTTTGACGAGATTTTGAAAACTCAGAAGACACTAAGCCAAAAATGAGTTAAACTGGAAGGGTTCAAAACCTTACAACAGAGGGTTCAAAACCTAGTAATCAATCATCCTAGAAGGGATGATTAATTTTCGAAGCAGATTCGAAAATTGTGTTTCTCGTTGTGGTTATCACCTAAGGATAGGTGACGATTTTGTTTTAAAAAATCTAAACGCAAATAAACTTGCGTTGGGGTCCAAGAAGTTATAGTCTAGGTCAAAGCATTACTAATAACCTAATTCCCTATAACCATTGGCTCTGATACCAACTCTTCTGTCACACCCCGACCACGTAAAACAACAAAGCGTGGCGGAAACGTCGGGGAGTGTTGTAACAGAATTATCGTTTCATAACCATGGATACAAAAAGTGTTTCGTTTTATTGATAATATTAAGCATTAACATTGTTTTAACACATAACAAACAAGTTTTATATCAACTATCATCGTTTTATGTCACTTAGGCCTCTTCCAGATCCTATGTGACGCATGCATCCTAAAACGTCAATCAAGCAACAACACCTGAAACATTTGTAAAAACAAACTCAGCAAAGAAATGCTGGCGAGTACATAGGTTTTATAAGAGTATCGGAATTGTGGCTTCGTTTACATGTTGCAGTACTTTATTAGACTTCAAGAGTCAAAATACAAACCTCGTTTTGAAAAGCGTATTGCAACATAATTAACCAACTCAAACCAAATGGGTTATCGTTTATAAAATCTCGTAGCCATGATTCTTAACCCAAAAACACTTTTGTTTTAGAAAAAAAAACCATTTTGTAAAACATCTCGTAAAAACTCGTTAATAAAACTCGTATATTATTTCGAAAACATCGTTGAGTGACATCGTTTCAATATCGTTTACCCAAGTGAACTAAATAACGCCACGGTATGTAATATGTTGAAAACACTTATATATAAGAAGTACCAGCGGCGTATCTACCAAGTTTTCACCACATTACACCCGTCCCGTTATCTAAACACTAGCCAAAAACCAATCGTTTACCCAAATTGTTTAACATCGTTTCCAAATCGTTTAAATCGTTTAAATCATCCTCGTTTTAATTGTGAAAACTTATACATAGTCGTCTCGCTAATAACATTCAAACCTTCGTGACTCGACTACCTCATTCCTCGCTTCTCGTATTAACAAACCCCCAAAGGATAAGTTAATAATTACAGATTCAGTCATTACCCACAACACCCACACATAACCATGGGTATAGTGAAATAACGGGATTTGTCAGATCCTATGGTACCATAACCTAATACTGGTCGGTTCGGCCAAAATTAATGAATTTCATTCGTTATGTAACTACAACCAACAAGTTCGTTCACATTATCGAAATCGTTATTAGTTTAGTATAAATCGTTTTAATCGTTTTTGAAATTATCGTTAACACCTTGAAAACATTATGTACATATGAATCACCCCAAAACATTTGAAAACAGTAAAATAGGGGAACTATGTACTCACATGTAGTGCAAGGTATCCTCAATCAATAGTACTTTAACAAACTCGAGTAAACCAGAGAAATCAAGCAGCACCTAGTAATCGAACCACTAGTCAAACAATAGACGCCTAAATCGGAAGATCGGATAGAATTAGGTCTTGCAACCCAAATGAGTGTTGGAACTCATGTGATATGGTTTAACAAAGCCTACATCCTAAATCGAAACCTAACCTAAGTGTTTTCGACCCATCGCAACCCATTAAGGTAGCTTATGCTACTTTAACGCGTTGTGCGCGCAAACGCGCGTTCGAGATGTCTAAGTAGTCCTATGACAAGTATTATATGCCTATACAAGTTTAATCATGTTGTATAATCAGTTATGTGACAAAAGTTTAGGTTACATATGCTTAATTACCAATTATGCATGAAAAGGGCATTTTGGTCATTTACCTAAGGCATATAAACTACTTATCATACAACCATCTAAACTAGGTGACCATAAGGTATAACCCCGGAAGGTTATTCCCTATGCTACTATGGTCACCTAATGTGTTTGGTCAGATCCTAATGATCGACCAAACGGGTCGGGTTCGAAAGTATAAGCGATTGTTTAGATCGCTTACCTTACGACCCTATATAAGCACTAAACTAAAAGTGACGAGCTAAGCATGTTAAAACATGCTTAACTAAGTTAGAAAACAGGTTTTGATATCAAAACAAACGGTTTTGATATCCTAAAGTAGTTTGGTTACAAAATACGCGTAAATGCGCATTTTGGCCGAAACTTCGACTCGTCACTGAGCCTAGATAACGTGGTAATCAGTAGGTATAGTCACTAGGGGCTATAACCATCGTGATTACACTCACGTTATGAAGTTCAAACGAACTTCACATTGAACATAAACTGGTCAATGCAGAAAGTCAATCGCAGTTTGACTTTAACTCTAAAACGAATGAAAAGAACGAAAGAACACTTACAGAAGGTTCCCGCAAGATTCGATTCCAATTTTTCTCTCAGGTAGGAAGCATATACTTCCACTTAGAGAGCATAAATCATATTTCAAATTGTGGGTTTTGAAGTGAAATGGATGGGGTATATATAGGATTTCTAGAACCGTTAAGATCATTCCTCGAAAACTGAGCTTTGATCTGGACCTTACATGTGTGCCCATGGTTTTCTAAAACCATGGGAGCCCCTAATATGGACTATGTTCATTGAATACCATCCCATGGTTTTGCAAAACCATGGGTTAAAACCATCAACACTTCAAAATGGACTAGGTTCATTGAATCTGCAAGAAATTTCAAAAATGGTCCCTGCACTTTTATAACTTGATTTTTTGGCACTTTTAATCCCCGTTAACCCCATTTCAAGGCTCTAAAGTAAAGTTAAAGTATAGGGAACTTAAAATATGCTCAAAAACATCTCGGATGTCGGTTCGTTTGGTCGTACGGTTGCGTTATTCGCTTAATTACGACGGAAGTCGTAACGAACGCAAAAACGATCCAAATTAAGCGACGAATGGAATTTTATCATGCCAAACACTAAAATAAAAATATTTTAATGCTTACATAAGTTTTTGGATGTCCGGATGTATTCAGAAAGTAAGTTATGCGCGAAAATGCAAACTTATGCACTTTTTGACGCTTTTAGTCCCTGAATGAGCATAAAGTTTATTTTAGCATACCGAACCCCTCAAAGCCTATTTCTAAGCTATGTAAAGGTTATTTAGGGTATGTTTAACTTATGATCAAGTTCCGGAATGTTCGTTACTATACAAATCGGCATAGTTTCGCAGTTTGACACAAATAGTCCCTGCGATCGAACAAAGTTGATTTCGACACACCAAACCATTCAAAATTTATTTCTAAGTTATGTGGAGGTTATTTAAGGTATGTTAAGCCTATGTCACTATTCCGGAGTGTTTGTCGCGTTATACTGACTGCGTTTAAGCACCCGTTTGCGTATAACCTTCCAGAAATCGATTTAGAGCTTGAAATTGGAATCAAATCAAATTGTAAAATCACTAAACACAATTACACATATAATAACACCAAAACACATATAAAAACACCAAAGCACATTGTTTTATTAATAATCATCATTGTTTTACATCGTACATCGATTACAGAACACAGTTGTCACACTAGAACCCTCAACGTCTTCTTCCATTGCCGAAACATTATACCAGCCGCTTGTCCTGTAACCTGTCCGAATCCATCTTCTTCGTCTTCACAACAACACGATCCTGAGCAGGTGATAAGGTCGATCTCTTTCACTTTTTATTCTATTTTGCCAGACTTAACTTTGTGTGACATTCACTTTTGATTTGTTTCTTGGGTTTTTTAGGTTACGCATGTGATTGATGTAGAATTTATGTGTGCCTAGGACATACGTAGCATTAATTTGACGAAGAGTATGATCTGTTGATGAATTGTTGATTTAATTTTATTTGATTTGATAAATATTGGGGTTTCTGTTGCGATTGAAACCCTAGAGGTTGAATTCTTGTGATGTTTCACAATCGTTTACTTGCAAATTTTATTCATTGACTTATTACTGTGGACAGCTAGGTCATCCACAAAAACAAATCAACAATTCATCGACTTATGTTGGGATTAGGTCGAGTTATGCTAATTTTTATGTTTATTTGATCTTGTTGATGAAGATTAGGTTGAGTTATGTGTTGATTGAGTGCTATTTTTTATTGTTTATTTGATTTTATCGGTTAACACTACCTGGGCTTCTTCACCACTGACTCTGTCTACAAATCAAAGTTGGTTCGAGGGTTTTGCCACCTATATAATGGTGAATAGGCGGTGTCAGCGACATGGGGGCTGCAATCACTAAAAAGGACCGCGTATAACAGTCTCTCTAGAATTTGGGGGTTTTCGTGCACAATTTGGGAACTGGCTGAATTTTATCTTATGAAAGATTAAGAGATCAATTTCAGATAGCGAGAATAGGTGATTACATCTAGAGCAGGGGATGATCTAAATCTGGCTTCAAAAAAAGCCCAAGAAGCAGGCATAATTATACTTTCCGTTGTCAGTTTCATTTTAACAAATAAATGTAGTTGAACATGTTTGTTAGTAAATAGAGTTACTAATTATATCTAATTCTTTTTATTATCATTTTTTTTTTGTTCAGCTGGTGACAGGAAGTGTTAAGATGAGTAATAGTGACTACTTTTTAGCAATACTAGAACCAACAATGTCTTCAGCATCCGTGTGTAATGATGCTTTGGTGAGGGGAGATTATCATGCGTTGTTTTCAGTTGCACAAGATTTGAGTGAAGTAAGAAGTTTTTTTGTAGATGTGTGTACGTTTTTTTATGATTGTGAATTGGATGTTGTTGTGCAGTGTTTTACTAAGAAGTAGGAAAATTTGTTAAGTTTGTTGACTACCAGAGTTGTATACTTTATCCTTTTATTGTTCGTTAACGTGATGAAGAAAGAAGACGTCACCTGAAGGCTAAAGTTCAGCGATGCTCCAAAGAAAGATGATGTAATGATTTGCGTGGGATACAAAGTTTGGCCCATTAATGAATCGACCACGACATCTTCATCCTTGGAAAACCCGTATTCGATTCTTGATACGATGAACGAAAAGGGAGATAAACTTTTTCTAGAATGAAAAGAGTTGTTGAGATGGGTCGTTGCTCCAAAATCCGAGAAGGGTGGAAAAAACATTGCTAGAAAGGTTTGTATTTGCTTGGTTCACTTCTCATTTAATATATATTTGAAACTACGTCCAATTTTTAATAGGGATGTGCAGAGCTGCATTAACTTATGTATATATGTGATATATATACTTCAGGTGTATTGGTTTAGAAACAAATCGAGGCTAAAAACGATACAAGCTGATGACCAAATGGCCAATGAATCTCCATATATTAGTTTCAGATGAAAAGTAGAAAGTTGTCCGACATTTCCGTACACACTATCGGTTTCTTTGACGAATAAGGACGACTAACATGTTGACATGTTGTTAGGATGGTAGTCTTTAAAACTGTTGTCTTTGTTTGTTTGTTTGTTTGTTTTTTCTTTTGTTGTAACATTGTGTTGTGTTGCTTCCGAACCCCGCCGCATCGCGGCTGAGTCTAGGATCAACAGAGGTTGCAGCCTCTTGACAAACGACTCACTCATTATTGACACCACCATCAAACTCTATGTAAGTAACATTAGAACACTAAGCCATCATCTATAATATTGTACACAAATTAAAATTAAATATATAGTATCTATAGTAAGCATTTGTAGCACTGTAGCGATGGTACAGTTCCTCCATCTAGACATCAATAGCTGAATCATCAATAAGAAAATGTGAATATTACTTATCATGGTTATTGTTGTACTTCAGTTGAATCATGTGATAGAAAAAAGTTCGATCTTCGTGACACCAGAGACTATTGATGTTCTCGGGAAACTATGGTTTGACCCGAACTTTGGAGCCCGACCCTTGAAAAGAATGATTCAGTAGCTGGTTGAGAATGATATTTTAATGGGGAAACTTCGAAGAGATTTAAGTGAAGATGATATATTATTATTGTTGACACGTCAGCAACGGTCAAGGATGGTATTCATATCAGGAAATTGGAGATGGAAGAGGACATGGTTACAACTAATTGAATAAAGGGCATGTAAGCTGTTAATAGATGGTTTTAATAGTAGTAGTTATGTTCAGGTGCTGAGGTACCACTTTGATTATTTGTTCCACACTGTTCTCTATTTCTATACACAAGGAGTGATGTAATTTCAGTTTGATTTGGTGTGTTTGGTGGGTGTGATTATTACAAAGTGTACCATAATGTGTTGGCTTATAGTGAGGGTTTAGCAGGATAACTAAGGATCGCTGAAGAAGAAGACTTCTCAAAACAATTAATCGGAATCAAATTCCTTAAGTTGTTACGCCGCCGCAAAGCGCGGCGGGTAAAAATTCTAGTTTATATATATACCACAACTTAGTGACTACCCATATATAACGGCAAGAAGAGGCCAGCTAGTTACCCGAATACGTGATACAAGACCGTGAGGCAACGGGTCAGACTACGCTAGTGAAAGTCAACCGGTGTCGTGGTGGCTCGGAGTTGTCGGGTTGTCTGCGGTATGCAAACTGTTGCGACGAAAGTCTCTGGTTCTTGGCAGCAAGTCGCGACTTAAACCGGGGTTGTACGGTGGCGAGATTCTCAGAGGCAATGGCTCTTTACGACTGCGGCTAATACAAATCAAAGTATGGAAGTGGTTGTAGTATCTGGCTGGTGTGTGGTAGCGACTATGGGTGGTTGTGTGGCCTGAACAACGGCGACGAGTAGTCGAGCCAAGATGATCACCGCGGGGTGGGGGTGTATCTTAATCAGAAAAGATCAGATCGAATGCCAAAAGGGGCCAAAGGTTTAAAAAAATAGCATAGTCGATCAATTCCACAAACTTCGCCCGTTTGTTCCATTGAAAAAGGAAATGAATTTATTTTGGGTTATGTGGTTTACCAAACTCAAATACATCTAGATTCATAATATTATTATTATATATCTCTATTTCCTTTATTTTTTTTAAACACACAAGTCAACCAATATCTCTAATATAATCCCATTTAACATATTCGTGATTAAATGTATTAAATATAAAAAAAAAGGGAAATAATAAGTACAAATATACACTTGCTAAACAATACACTATTACCATACATGGGTCAAGTTATTCTACAAAGCCTTCTAATTGTAAGAAGTGTAAGAAGGATTTATAGAGTGACAAGTGTCCAATAACCTAAAACTAAACTCACTACATCACCACCAAAAACCTAAACACCCACCCCCACCCCACCACCACCCAAAAACCTAACCCCCCCCCCCCCCCCACCCAAAAACCTAACCCCCCCCCCCCCTCAAAAAAAACCTAAACCCCCACCCACCCCCTCACCCCCCACCCAAAAACCTAACCCCCAATCTCCTTCGTGAAAATCCTTTAAGACTTCTTGAATTTCTGGATCCTCAATGCACCTTAGATATGGACCTGCAAGAGATCGTTATATAACATGTTATTTTGTATTGTAAATTGAGATACATTTACTTTGAAAGCTCTAGGATTTTCTCCAGTAGGAATCTCTCCATGTTTTATATATCTCATGACTGGAAGGGTCCATGATCCTGAATGAGATTGTGTATCATCACTAGGGATGATTGCAGAATCCTCTCCTATCTCCATAGCTACATGATCCTCAATAGCATGAGCCAAGATATAGATAATGGGAATTTTAATATCCTCTGGAATCTTCAAGGATGATCCAAGGTTGGCCAATGCATCAGCTTCTGCATTTTCTTCCCTGGGTACCTGTGTTAAACTGAAAAAAGCAAAAGAATCTGCCAATTTTTTTGACTATTTCTAAGTACTTGAATAGCTTTTCACCTTTGATAGTGTAAGAACCGTTATAATGATTAGTAATTAATAGAGAATCTACATATACTTGAAGATACATGATCCTCATATTGTTAGCTAATTGCAAACCTGCTATCAAGGCCTCATACTCTGCCTCATGATTAGTGGTTTGGAATTCACATGCAATGGATTGGGGTATAATGTCCCCCTGTGGTGATTTTAGTAGTGTGCTTTGTCTAGTTCCTTTAACACTTGAAGCTCCATCCGTGAAGAGTGTCCAAGGATCCTTGGTCTTCTCAAGTTGTTGAACTTCTAATTCAGCTTCCCTTTGTAGATCACTACTGAAATCAGCCACAAAGTCAGCTTAAACTTGGGACTTGATGGCAGTCCTGGGTTCATACTTAATGTCATATGCACTAAGCTTGACCATTCACTTTGCCATTCTACCTGACATTTCAAGTTTCCTGAGAACATTCTTAATAGGAAAGTTAGTTTTCACAATAATAGTGTGAGTTTCGAAATAATGTCTATGTTTAGCGGAAGCCATAATTAAATCAAGAATTAATTTCTCTAAATGAGAATACCTGGCCTCAGCATCAAGTAGAATTTTACTTACATAGTATACCGGATGTTGAGAGCCTTCATGATCCTTAACTAGGATCGCACTTACTGCTTTAGCTGAAACAGCTAAGTATAAGGATAATGATTCTCCATTTTCTGGTTTTATCAGGGCTGGTGCTGAGGATAGATAATCCTTAAGAGTCTTGAGTGCAGCTTCATGCTTATCAGTCCACTCAAACTTCTTATTCTTCCTCAATATGTGTTACCTGCCTTGAGCAATTTGTCTACCTGTTCTTGGATAATAACATTTCTTTCGGGTGCGAATTTCCTCCTTTTTTGATGTATTGGCTTGAAAGACCTGTCAATACCAAGTTTGTGAGTAATAACATCCTTAGATATACCTGTCATATCTTCATGTTTCTAAGCGAAGGTAGACTTTCTTCTTTTCAAGAAGGATATTAAATCCTGCTCAATACTGTCTAGGATCCCGGATCCTATAAAAATTTTGGATTCAGGATCCTCTTGGTTCAACAGAATATCCTGACGTCTTGCTCCTTAGAGGCTGGCTTCATTGAAGAAATGTAACAGTTCTTTGCCTCCTACTGATCACTTTCTATCTTCACCATATCCCATAGAGTTGGGAGCTTGACACATTGATGATATGTTGAGGGGGATTGCCTTCATGTCGTGTATCCATGGCCTGCCAAAGATAACATTATGGCAAGATAAGCAATCAATAACATAGAATTTTTTAACATAATTCACTCCCTCTATATAGATAGGAAGTTTGATTTCCCCAATGTAATATTTGCCTCTCCACTGAATCCCACAAGGACAGATGATCTTGGGACAAAATCAGATTCAAGGATGTTCATTCTTTTGAGGACATCCAACTGGATTATGTTCACTGAGCTTCTCCTATCAATGAAAATTCTGCGAACAAAATGGTTAGATATAAATAATGTAATAACCAAACCGTCATGATGAGGATCCTGTATGTCCACACGGTCATCCCCATCAAAGGATATGAATTTTTCCTGGGTAAGAATGGAAGTTTGAACAGGTCTGTCCCCATTCTCCATCTTTGTTTCCTTTGCATGTCTTTTAGCTGCTGAGAACCTCCGGAGATGAAATGGATGATTTGAGCATCAGGTGGTGGAGGAGGAGCTTTTTTCAGGATCCTGGATCCTCAATTTCTTTCTTCTAAATAGCTCCTTCAAGTATCCTTTGCTTAAGAGGTAACCAATCTCTTTCTTGAGTGATATGCATTCATCTGTGAGATGGCCAAAATCCTATGCTAAGCACACCATTTCGATTTGTCTTTGGTAGTAGGCGGTTTGTCATTCTTCCTTGGCCACCTAGCCTTGTCACCTAAATTCTGCATAGCAAGGATTAGTTCACAATTATCAGCAGAAAAACAATATTCAGAAATAGGAGGATAATTCTCATCATCTTTCGCTTGTTCCACAGCATGCACATTCTTGTTGTCATGCTTGGAGTATTGCTTGGATCAGTTATTCTTGAAATAGGATCCTTGTTTGTCTTGCTTTGAGGATCCTGACAATCTCTCCTGGATCCTTTTGTCATCCTCTAAACGGATGAACCTAAGGGCCCTGTTCCTTACCTCATCTAAGTTCCTGCAAGGTGTCATAACAAGATCATCATAGAACTGAGAATCCTTAAGTAATCCATTTAGGATAGATGATCCTTAGCACAAAATCCATGCCCTAATAATTGCCCCCAATATGGCAGTTGTGATAAGGATTCACAGCTGTCATATTGTCGTTAGAAGTGGACTACCCGTTGCTGATGGTAACTAGTCGTTACACTGCCTGTCGTCACTGATAAGACCTGCTATAATCATCATTGCAAAATATAGAGTTAAAGATAACTCCTCAAGTGCCTTTAAAGATCAGAAGATCCTTCTGTTTGTGGAGAATGGATCCTTCTACACCGTTCGCTATTAACCTTCCTGCACTTTAATATCTGCATAGACACTTTAACTGTTAGATAGCCATGGCCGGCCTGGGTGGATAGTCCACGGTTTTGCTGGTGAAATCCAGGCCAGATGATTTTGATACATAATGAATGGGTAATAACATTAAACTTTTTTAGCTACATCTGTAATTGTTTCTTCCCTTTTTATTTTCCATGTATGCTTTCTATTTCCAAAGATATCATCGCCAAACAACTAGAAAGTTATTGGAAATATGATGATAATGTTAAACTTTTAACAAAAAACTTGAAGTGTTGGGACAAATGTGGATCAATGATCCTTAACCAAAAAGGATAAGAGACAACTTGCAGCTTAGAAAAAAGTTAGAATATAACATACCAGAGAATCCAAGTTAGGATTCTATATCCTTGTAAACTAATACTGAATAAAATGTGTGAAAAGTAAAGTTTCCAGGATCCTTATTGTCAGAACTTGTATAACTTTAGAGCTCCAAGATCCTGCAAGAAAAACAAACTTGGGACCAAGCCAAATAATTGGGAATGAACCCATAATAACTGGGGACAAGCCCAAATAAACTGGGGACAAGCCCAGCCCAAATAAACTGGGGACAAACCCAAATAAACTGGGGACAAGCCCAAATAAACGGATGTAAACTGGGGTCAAGCCCAAATAAACTTGTGTATCCAAACTTGAGCGACATGAAAATGCCGAAACCTTAGCTAACGTGAAAACGTTAGAAACCTTAGAAACGGATGTATGGTACGTCTACCATTATACGTAGGATCCCGGATACAGCCAGTACAATGAAATTGTCAGCCCCTAAAGCGAGTACTGGTCCCATTGCCATGAACTGTACCAGGATCATCATGCGCTACTGACGAAACTGGGGACAGGCCCAAATAACTGGGGACATGCCCAAATAACTGGGGACAAGCCCAAATAAACTTTGGAGAGTTGGCCAACCACTTTGATCTTCTGTAAAATGATAACAACTCTGCAAAAGCTTAAACTTTGTGAAAATAGATGTTAACTTATTAACATCTTTAACTTATGATAAGTAATAAGAATAAAATGAATGAAAATGAAAGTAATGAGTTACCAAATGTAGAATCATATATCCTTTGAGGATCCCGGATCCTTAATCAGAATACTGGTATGGCTGAGGATCCCTGATCCTTCTTACTTAAAGTATTTTTGAGACGAACAACATTCCAAGCTCTTGGTAGGAGATCACCATCCATTGCAAACAAATGATATGCCCCCTTTCCTGCTTCAGCTTCAATTACGTAGGGATCTTCCATTTTGATGCTAATTTGCCATCAGCCGAATTCGTAGTGTTCTGGAATGCTTTCCTTAGCACAAAATCACCAACTTGAAATCTTCTGATCCTGACATTTTTGTTGTATGCTCCAGCTATTCTTTATTGATAACTGGCCATCTGTCACAAAAGCTAGTAGTTCTACTCCCAATAAATTGGGATCCATTATCACAAATAATTTCAGAAGGTATTCCAAATCTAGTAATAATGTTTCGCTTAATGAAGGATATAACTTCCTTTTCTATGACTTGAGCAAAAGCTTCTACTTCTATCCATTTAGAAAAGTAGTTTATCATGGCTAGCATAAATACTTTCCCTCCTGGTGCCTTGGGAAGTTTGTCAATTATATCCATTCCTCATCTCATGAATGGCCAAGAAAATGATACATGATGCAGAGGTTCCGCTGGTTGATGAAGGATATCGCTATGTCTTTGACAAAGATCACATTTCTTGGCATAATCCACAGCATCGTTCTTCATAGCCGGCCAATAGTATCCTGTTCTAAGGATCCTTGAGAACAGTACTCTGCCCCCAGTGTGGTTTCCACAATCTCCTTCGTGAAAATCCTTTGAGACTTCTTGAATTTCTGGATCCTCAATGCACCTTAGATATGGACCTGCAAGAGATCGTTATATAACATGTTATTTAGTATTGTAAATTGAGATACCTTGACTTTGAAAGCTCTAGGATTTTCTCCAGTAGGAATCTCTCCATGTTGTATATATCTCATGACTGGAAGGGTCCATGATCCTGAATGAGATTGTGTATCATCACTAGGGATGATTGCAGAATCATCTCCTATCTCCATAGCTACATGATCCTCAATAGCAGGAGCCAAGATATGGATAATGGGAATTTTAATATCCTCTGGAATCTTCAAGGATGATCCAAGGTTGGCCAATGCATCAGCTTCTGCATTTTCTTCCCTGGGTACCTGTGTTAAACTGAAAAAAGCAAAAGAATCTGCCAATTTTTTGACTATTTCTAAGTACTTGATTAGCTTTTCACCTTTGATAGTGTAAGAACCGTTATAATGATTAGTAATTAATAGAGAATCTACATATACTTGAAGATACCTGATCCTTATATTGTTAGCTAATTGCAAACCTGCTATCAAGGCCTCATACTCTGCCTCATGATTAGTGGTTTGGAATTCACATGCAATGGATTGGGGTATAATGTCCCCCTGTGGCGATTTTAGTAGTGTG
The DNA here is from genome assembly GCA_030545235.1 of Helianthus tuberosus. Lineage (NCBI taxonomy): Eukaryota > Viridiplantae > Streptophyta > Magnoliopsida > Asterales > Asteraceae > Helianthus > Helianthus tuberosus. The sequence continues at coordinate 73,844 of JARYGA010055395.1, read as the reverse complement.
CTTTGTCTAGTTCCTTTAACACTTGAAGCTCCATCCGTGAAGAGTTTCCAAGGATCCTTGGTCTTCTCAAGTTGTTGAACTTCTAATTCAGCTTCCCTTTGTAGATCACTACTGAAATCAGCCACAAAGTCAGCTTAAACTTGGGACTTGATGGCAGTCCTAGGTTCATACTTAATGTCATATGCACTAAGCTTGACCATTCACTTTGCCATTCTACCTGACATTTCAAGTTTCCTGTGAACATTCTTAATAGGAAAGTTAGTTTTCACAATAATAGTGTGAGTTTCGAAATAATGTCTATATTTAGCGGAAGCCATAATTAAATCAAGAATTAATTTCTCTAAATGAGAATACATGGCCTCAGCATCAAGTAGAATTTTACTTACATAGTATACCAGATGTTGAGAGCCTTCATGATCCTTAACTAGGATCGCACTTACTGCTTTAGCTGAAACAGCTAAGTATAAGGATAATGATTCTCTATTTTCTAGTTTTATCTGGGCTGGTGCTGAGGATAGATAATCCTTAAGAGCCTTGAGTGCAGCTTCATGCTTATCAGTCCACTCAAACTTCTTATTCTTCCTCAATATGTGTTACCTGCCTTGAGCAATTTGTCTACCTGTTCTTGGATAATAACATTTCTTTCGGGTGCGAATTTCCTCCTTTTTTGATGTATTGGCTTGAAAGACCTGTCAATACCAAGTTTGTGAGTAATAACATCCTTAGATATACCTGTCATATCTTCATGTTTCTAAGCGAAGGTAGACTTTCTTCTTTTCAAGAAGGATATTAAATCCTGCTCAATACTGTCTAGGATCCCGGATCCTATAAAAATTTTGGATTCAGGATCCTCTGGGTTCAACAGAATATCCTTGACGTCTTGCTCCTTAGAGGCTGGCTTCGTTGAAGAAATGTAACAGTTCTTTGCCTCCTACTGATCACTTTCTATCTTCACCATATCCCATAGAGTTGGGAGCTTGACACATTGATGATATGTTGAGTGGGACTGCCTTCATGTCGTGTATCCATGGCCTGCCAAAGATAACATTATGGCAAGATAAGCAATCAATAACATATAATTTTTTAACATAATTCACTCCCTCTATATAGATAGGAAGTTTGATTTCCCCAATGTAATCTTTGTCTCTCCACTGAATCCCACAAGGACAGATGATCTTGGGACAAAATCAAATTCAAGGATGTTCATTCTTTTGAGGACATCCAACTGGATTATGTTCACTGAGCTTATCCCATCAATGAAAATTCTGTGAACAAAATGGTTAGATGTAAATAATGTAATAACCAAACCGTCATGATGAGGATCCTGTATGTCCACACGGTCATCCCCATCAAAGGATATGAATTTTTCCTGGGTAAGAATGGAAGTTTGAACAGGTGTGTCCCCATTCTCCATCTTTGTTTCCTTTGCATGTCTTTTAGCTGTTGAGAACCTCCGGAGATGAAATGGATGATTTGAGCATCAGCTGGTGGAGGAGGAGCTTTTTCAGGATCCTGGATCCTCAATTTCTTTCTTCTGAATAGCTCCTTCAAGTATCCTTTGCTTAAGAGGTAACCAATCTCTTTCCTGAGTGATATGCATTCATCTGTGAGATGGCCAAAATCCTCATGGTAAGCACACCATTTCGATTTGTCTTTGGTAGCAGGCGGTTTGTCATTCTTCCTTGGCCACCTAGCCTTGTCACCGAAATTCTGCATAGCAAGGATTAGTTCACAATTATCAGGAGAAAAACAATATTCAGAAATAGGAGGATAATTCTCATCATCTTTCACTTGTTCCACAGCATGCACATTCTGGTTGTCATGCTTGGAGTATTGCTTGGACCAGTTATTCTTGAAATAGGATCCTTGTTTGTCTTGCTTTGAGGATCCTGACAATCTCTCCTGGATCCTTTTGTCATCCTCTAAACGGATGAACCTAAGGGCCCTGTTCCTTACCTCATCTAAGTTCCTGCAAGGTGTCATAACAAGATCATCATAGAACTGAGAATCCTTAAGTAACCCATTTTAAAAGCCTCTACAGCTGTAGCAATATCTAAGTTAGGGATTTCTAAGGATTCTCTACTGAATTTAGTAACGTAATCCCTAAGTGATTCATCACAACCTTGGGTGATCCTATATAAGTCACTAGTTAAACGTTCAAACCTCATACTACATGAGAATTGGCTATTAAACAAATTAACTAGATTAGCAAATGAAGTAATAGAGTAAGGGGGAAGACTTAGCAGCCATTTAAGAGCTGATCCTGTCAGTGTGGATCCGAAACCCTTGCATAGACATGCTTCTTTTAACCTCTCAGGAATTGGATTGATATCCATCATTTCTCTGTATTGAGCTACATGCTCTTCTGGATCCGTTGAACCATCATATAGCTTCATGGTTGGTATTTGAAGTCTCTTCGGTATCTCTGCATCACAAATAAGTGGTGCAAAACGAGATATCTTGTGGCTTCCATCCGGAATTTCGGGAATGGGCTTAACCACTACTGGAACGCTGGATATCATATCCTTAAGCTTTTGTAATTCTCTGGCCATAGCTTGGTTAATACCTGTATCCTGCATAAAGTCATGGTTAGTAGTATAAGAATTATTCAAAGGGCTACCTCCTGGAGGATTCAGGTTTGGAATTCCAGATGTGAATCCATATTGACGGGATTCTGGTATGACTAAAGGATAAGAAGAAGCAATAGTCTGCATGGGAATGAAGTCTCCCACATGAATTTCTGAGCTTCTAGTTTGTTGACTCCTTAAGGATCCTTTATCCTGGAAGAAGTTGGATCCTTGATGCACCGAAGCTGGGGTCTTGGAGGATAATCCATAGATCCGTAAACCTGTGATGAGGATCCTTGAACCTAGAATGAGGATCCTTGAACCTGAGAGGATCCTTTAACCTGAGAGGATCCTTGAACCTGAGAGGATCCTTGAATCGGCTGCGTCCCCATGTATCCTTCTAAACTGGTGAAGAATCCCTGATGCTGAAATGAGGATCCTGAATGCTGGAAAGATGATCCTTGAGCCTGAGACATTGCCGATGATCCAAAACGCATTACTGTTGATCCACCCTGGTATTGGACACCTGGAGCTGCAGAATGCTGGGAAGTTATGACCGGAGTGTCGAAATTCAGCAACCTCGGCATCAAAGGGGAGTGATCCTCTGCTGATTTTATCAATTTCGCGAAGGATCCTGCCATTAGTTTCGTCCTATTGTTGCATGTATCCTCTCATGGGGGTTGTCTTCTTCGGAGCATTCTCAGCATTCTTCTGGAATGCAGGGATAAGATGATGCAACGGTGGAATGCCCTGTGATGAGATAACCGCCGACATGGAACTTGAAGAAGTTTTTCCCTGAGAAGCCATGTGGTTGAAGGTGATGAACCGAAATGAACAAAATTTCTCAGAAATGAAGCACCAATTGCCCCACGGTGGGCGCCAAACTGTTTTGGTCAAAAATCACACAAGGATAATGCAACCAAATCTGGTTTTGTGAGGTATGATGCTTGGTTAATTGTATGAACGACAAGTATATGAAATCAACGATGAACACCGAGATTTATACGAGGAAAAAGCCCTTGATCTTTAGAAGATCTCCGGCATAAAAAACCTCGGGTGATGGAAACTACCGATCACCAAATATATTGCAAAAACAGTAATGATCCTTGTACAACTTCGGAAGAAAACAAGCTCAATACAAAGAATTGCTAGTATAAGTGTGTGTTTTTTCTAAGTGTTTGCAGAGAATTCGAGTGTTGTGTGTTCTTTGTGTGGTGTGTTCGAGGTATGCCTCAAATGAGCTTGTTTTCCCCTTAAAAGATAAGAAAAAATCAACTAACTAACTTTCCGAAAAAGGTGGAAGTCACCCATGATCACCACTAACGGTTATTTCTTCATTAAGCACGTGCCTAAGAAGCATATTCCATGAGATTCCAGCAAAGAAGTAGTCCACTACGTCCATTATCTGCATTTAAACATTAAAAACGTGACAATTGTTAGAAATCATAAGTTCTGTTAAGGATCCTGTGATCCTCAGACTCTGGATCCTCAGACTCCCTGCATCATCCATTAAGGATCCGTGATCCATGCCTAGTCTCAGGATAGATGATCCTTAGCACAAAATCCATGCCCTAACAACACCTTTCTCAGGTCATAACATCAAGATCTTTCAAGAATTTCAATTACCCAAGTCTCACCCAAAATCAAACTCCACCAAAACTGAAATTTCAACTTACCTTAGGTTAGTTATGTATGGATGATTAGATTTCTTGACTCATGCACCAAAAACAATCCCAATTAGCCCTTTAATTTGATCAATCTAAGGGTTCTCCTTTTGGCTCTGGTCACGCATACACACACACATAAGTATGTGTGCTGTGTTTTGTCTTGCTATTTAAGGAAATCAAGTTTATAAACAATCATCAACCATAGTCTGTAATTTTTAATTTTAAGTTTCAAACATTCAAGCCCTAGTTTTAAATGTTGATTACTTATTGCTAATCATTTAAACAAACAAAACTTTAAATAGAACAACAGAATCATTAACTAAAAGTCTAGAACAAAAAAAAAAACTTAATCAAGAGACAAAACTAGAAAATTTTAATCAAGGACTCCTAATATACATTCTTTATATTTGTATCAATCAGTTACCTTATTGACATTTAATTTGAGTTTTTTCTAGGATCATTTCAAATAGAAATGATATAGAATACATATATAATTAATATCGAGAGATATGGATCTTTAAGCAAACTAATAATTTAATAAGATAAAAAAAAAGTAAAAAATAATGAATTGAGTAATAGTAAATAAAGTTATTGAAAAGGGAAAGGATCACGTGCCATCCTGTAACAAAAATTTTGAGTGATTATGTAAAATTACAAAATTGCCCTTATTCTAAATAAGCTCTTCTTCTTCTACATTTTTCCCCACCTGCAACTAATCCGGTGAGCACCATTATTACTCTCTTTCCTTTTAGTTCAAACACATTTTACTTCCACTATTCTTTCGTTATCGGTTTCATGGGGTACAGAGTCAAATTTTCAAGGGGTGCGGAGTCAAAATTGAATCGTATATATACTTATTGTTTTGGTAAAAAATCAAGCAATGACAATGTAACCAAACTTTCTGTTGTGAGGTATGATGCTTGAATTGATGAACAACAATAAGGATCACTATGAAATGAAATGAACAAATGACACGAAGATTTATACGAGGAAAAAGCCCTTAATCAATGAATGATCTCCGGCATAAAAAACCTCGGGTGATAGAAACTACCGATCACCAACTCAAATTAAACAGGAAAATGTGTTACAACTTCGGATGATAGCGAGCTAAGTACAAGGATCACTATAGTGTATCGTGTAGAAATGTATGAAAAATGCTAAGTCTTTTGCCGAGAGCTGGTGAGTGCAGTTGTACGAGTGTGTGTGGCCAAAAATAGCCAAGTGTTTTTCTAACTAGCTCGCTACCCCCTTTAAAAATAGAAAATATCTACTCTAACTAACACTCCGCAAATGGTGCAAGTCCTCCACGACTCCATAACGTCCATTTCTTGCCAAGCACGTGCGGAATAGACTTAGAATATTATCCAGGAATATCGCCAAGACCAAGTCCAAGTTGATACTCCTACAAAACAATTACGAATTCAAAGTAGACAATCGTTAGTACAAGGATCCTTATAGTGATCCATGATCCTGATCCTGCAACACTTCTGAGGATCACTACTTCAGACAGAATTGAGGATCACTAAACCCAACAGTAAATAAGGATCACTGATCATTTAGAAATCCACCCCTAACAATTGCCCCCAAAATATAAGGAGTAATTATGTAAATAAATGAGTTATATTTTGTTCTTATCCGTAACGAATTAATCAGATAACTAGCCGTTGGAGTCGGACTAGCCGTTACGATCATGACGTCAGTGAGATGACTATTCTGCAGAATCATCATTATAAATAGGAGTTAGAGATAGGGATCATTTCACATTTAAGTTCAAGAGAACTCCCTTTAAATTCTCATCCGACGATCAAGCAGGTAACTCTTTTCCTTTTCCTCCTTCTCTTACTCTGCTTTTCTTTCTTTACCATCATTTCGTCAAAAATGATGCTCCGAAACTCACCGGGCAAGGATCACAAGAAGAACAGCCCCTTAAAGAGCCAAGGGATCATCAAAGATTCCGCAAAAGAACGCTGTTGTTTCACCGATCCACAAATTGATAAAATTCACTATTGTTTCCCGGCAAACACCATTTTCAAATCCTTTGATCCCACTGCTTTGAGTGACTATATCTCTGAAACTTGGGTAGCCTTCCCAGTCACACCTTTCACAATAGGATACACCTATCCTTTTCCAGCCTTTACCCAATCCTTTTTCTCCCTTACCGGCATCTCCTACATCCAGGCTATGCCGATGATCTGGAGGGTCTTATATACCCTTGAAAGGATCATCGAGCAGGAAGGGATTGACCTAGGAATGTCGGAGTTGGCTGAGATGTATGATCTCACAACGTTTGGATCCCACCGATATTTGTTTAAACGAAAACCTGGTGAAGAACACCCCATTTTTAAAGCCACCAAGAACGATACAAACTGGAAAAGACGTTTTTTCTTTGTCAGAAGAGACTCTATCCCAAACGGAAAGGATCTACCCAGGAAGTGGTCCACCCATGGTAGGACAGAGGATCCTGAGTAGGATCACCAGATAATCTTGCTCTTGTGATAGGATCACTAACCCCCTTTTGTTTTATGTTATGCAGCTATCACTGTTTCACACCTCATACCGTCTCCTGCTACCAAGGAAAGGCTTGCTGTTTTTAGACGACTCGGTCCTGAAACAAGATCATTCAAGACAATCACCCAGGATTCTCAAGAGGTATCCCCAGGCTCTGTCACCATGTCAAGTAAGTATCCTGTTCTTTTTATATTCAAATGTTTAAATAAATAGTTATATATGAATAGAATAAGGACACTTATCTGTTTTGGGTGTGTAGGCGCTGGAAAGTCATCAAGATCTGCTTCCAAATTTAGTGTCACTGAGCTCGACACCATCCGATCCAAGAAAAAATCTGCTGCTAGTCCCTCCGTTGTAATCCCCAAAGCTACCACTTCAAAGGGAAGAGGTGGAAAGAAGAGAAAGACTTCCGAAGATGACAACCTACAAGGCCTGCCTCTAATCCGCCATCAATTCCTCGAGTACTTCAATGATGTAAGGATCACTGACTCAGCTTAGTTACCCTATCCACTTGAGGATCACTTAATTCTAATCTTTGAATTGTCTTCTTTGTAGAAATTTGCTGAGATAGAGGACTATGTTGGGAATGTTGAGGAGCTTGAGGAGAAGCATTCTGACCTCCAAAAGGTTGCGGTGCTCAAGGATCACAAAATTGCTTCCCTTGAAAAGGATCTCCTTGATGCCAAAGCTCAGACAGCTGCTATTCTGATCAACTTCGATTATGAAAAGCACGAGATCACAGAGGATGCCAAGGTCTCCGATGCCATTGCCATGTACAAGACCAAGCTACAGATGGCTCAAGAAGCTCAGGATCCTGCCTTTGATAGGAGCAGCTGGGATGTGGAAGGCTGGAAGGCTAGGCTGGCTGAATTGGAGGATGAGGATGAGGCTGATGAGGTTCTGGCAATTGATGCTAGTGGTAGTGGCAAGGATCATGCAAAGGATACTGGAGCTGGAGGGGATGATGATGCGGCGAAGGTGTAGGCTGCTTGAATGGGCGATGAAGGACATTTCTAGACGTAGTCGGAGCCCATTTTTTAATTTGGTTATGGTTTTTTGTTTTGATGATGTTTTGATAAACAATGGTTGGTCTGTACTTGAACAATAGTAATTAGGGCTGAGGATCATGGATGATCCTTTGAACAATAGGTAGGATTACAAATGGTGGAGGGATCCTCTGTTTGGGGGATGAAGCCATTGTGATCCTGCCGTCTTTAATTTCCTGCACTTGTTAGACCTATGAACAATGGACACCCTTTGCCAACCCATGTGGACGGGCCACGTTTTGCTGGTAGAAACGTGGGTTGGCAATTTTGACAACCTTAAAAGGGTTTAAGCTTTTGTGAATAAAATGACTTTAACTTTTTGGCTATATCCTGTGTTGATATCCTTATGGTTATTTTATTTTTCAATCTATTGTGATGTTCATGTTGTTTAAACTTATCAAGTAAAAAATTTAAAAAATATCCCTTAAGAGTTAAGGATATAATCAAGGATCACATAAAAAATAGCTTAAGGATCATAAGTTCAGTTGTCAAAGGATAAGTGTCACTTAAATACATAATGAATAAAATCAAAACAGTTAAGGATTATACCTGAGAATCCAAGTTAGGATCCTATCCTTTAACACTTAAAATTAGGATAACCCAAGATACAAACCTTAATTCAAAGTAAGGATCAAGAATCCTTGGTCATTTATCTTCACAAACCTGAAATAAGATATTGCTTGGGACTGAGCCAATATAAGATGAATGTTAGTAACTGGGGACAAGCCCAACAATTCTGGGGACAAGCCCAAAGAATAACTGGGGACAAGCCCAAAGGATCGTATGTAAACTGGAGTATGGCCCTCACTGGCGACTATCCAAGCTTAGTGACATGAAAATGCCAAAACCTTAGCTAACGTGAAAACGTTAGAAACCTTAGGAACGGATGTATGGTACGTCTACCATTATACGTAGGATCCTGAATATAGCCAGTACAATGAAATTGTCAGCCCCTAACGTGGGTACTGGTCCCATTGCCATGAACTATACTAGGATCATCGTGCGCTACTGGCGAAACTGGGGACAGGCCCAAACTGGGGACTAGCCCAAATAACTGGATACTTCTGTGGATACTCAATCCTTAGTTAAGGATACCTGAACCTTCAAAACTCAGAATCAAGTAAAAGGAGGATTAAGGACACAGGATCCTTATCCTTGTAAGGGAATAAAAAGAATGAAATAGTTTGAGATTGGAATGTTACCAGAAAGAGGATCATATGTCAGTGGAGATCCTTCAAGGATACTTGTCTGGTAAGGATCACGGATCATGATCACATGAAATATTTCTTCAAATGGACAGCATTCCAAGCTCTTGGTAGCAAATCACCTTCCATTGTTAGCAATCGATATGCCCCCTTTCCTGCTTCAGCTTCAATCAAATAGGGGCCTTCCCACTTTGGTGCTAGCTTTCCATCAGCAGGATTGGTGGTGTTTTGAAATGCTTTCCTTAATACCATATCCCCAACTTGGAATTTCCTGAGCCTGACATTTTTGTTGTAAGCTCCAGCCATCCTTTGTTGATAACTGGCCATTCTTATCCTTGCTAAATCCCTGATTTCTTCTATAGTATCCAAGTCTTAAATCAAGTTTTCAGCATTTTCTTCAGGATCACGAATGCTTGTTCTTGCAGTTGGAATCACCATCTCTGTAGGGATCACTGATTCTGCCCCAAATACCAAAGAAAATGGAGTTTGGCCTGTAGCATTCTTGGGAGTTGTCCTATCAGCCCAAAGCACATAAGGTAGTTCTTCTGGCCATTTTCCTTTCTTGGATCCAAGCTTCTTCTTCAAATTGTTGATGATGATCTTGTTGGATGACTCTGCCTGACCATTAGCTTGTGGATGGACTGGTGTTGATGTTATCATCTTAATCCCCCAACTGTCACAAAAGTTAGTGGTTCTATTCCCAATAAATTGGGATCCATTATCACAAATAATCTCAGAAGGGATACCAAATCTAGTAATAATGTTTCTTTTAATAAAGGATATAACTTCCTTTTCTCTGACTTGAGCAAAGGCTTCAGCCTCTATCCACTTAGAGAAGTAATCAGTCATAGCAAGCATGAATACTTTTCCACCAGGTGCCTTAGGAAGCTTTCCAACTATATCCATTCCCCGTCTCATGAATGGCCAAGAAGAGGATATAGGATGCAAGAGCTCTGCTGGTTGGTGAAGGATATTACTATGCCTCTGACAAGGATCACACTTCTTGGCATACTCTACAGCATCCTTCTTCATAGTGGGCCAATAGTATCCTGTCCTCAGGATCCTTGAGAATAATGCCCTGCCCCCAGTGTGGTTTCCACAATCTCCTTCATGGAAATCCTTTAGGACTTCTTGAATTTCAGGATCCTCAATGCATCTTAAATATGGTCCTGCAAGAGATCGTTTATACAACATATTATTTAATATTGTAAATTGAGATACCTTAATTTTGAAAGCCCTTGGGTTTTCTCCTGTAGGAATTTCTCCATGTTGTATGTATCTCATGATTGGGAGTATCCATGATCCTGAATGAGATTGGGTATCATCACTAGGGATGATTGCAGAATCTTCTCCTATCTCCATAGCTACATGATCCTTGATAGCAGGGGTCAGGATATGGATAATAGGGATCTTGATATCCTCAGGAATCTTCAGAGATGATCCTAGATTGGCTAATGCATCAGCTTCTGCATTCTCTTCCCTTGGTACCTGTGTCAAACTAAAGGATACAAAAGAGAGTGCCAATTCTTTGACTATCTCCAAATATTTGATTAGCTTTTCACCTTTAACAGCATAGGATCCATTAAAGTGATTAGTGATCAATAAAGAATCTACATGTACCTCAAGATACCTGATCCTCATGTGCTTTGCAATTTGCAAACCAGCTATCAAGGCTTCATATTCAGCCTCATTGTTGGTAGTTTGAAATTCACAAGCTATGGAGTGGGGTATTATGTCCCCCTGTGGCAATTTTAGTAGTATTCCAAGACCTGTTCCATTTACATTGGAGGATCCATCAGTGAACAGTATCCAAGGATCCTTGGTTTCTTCAAGCTGTTGGACTTCTAGTTCAGCCTCCTTTTGCAAATCACTACTAAAATCTGCCACTAAGTCAGCTATGGCTTGGGATTTGATGGCAGTCCTTGGTTCATATCTTATATCATATGCACTCAACGTCACTGCCCACTTAGCCATCCTTCCTGACATTTCAGGTTTCCTGAGAACATTCTTAATTGGGAAATTAGTTTTAACAATAATGGCATGAGTCTCAAAATAATGTCTTAATTTAGTAGATGCCATAATTAATGCAAGGATAAGTTTTTTTTAAATGTGAATACCTGGATTCAGCATCAAGTAAGCTCTTACTTACATAATAAACAGGATGTTGTGTACCTTGGTGATCCTTAACAAGGACCGCACTTACTGCTTTTGAGGATACCACCAAGTATAAGGATAACACATCTCCCTTTTCTGGTTTCATCAAGGCTGGGGCTGAGGATAGGTAATCCTTAAGAGCTTTAAGGGCACTTTCATGCTTCTCAGTCCATTCAAATTTCTTGTTTTTCCTCAGGATGTCATAGAACTCCTTGCACTTTTCTGAGGATTTGGATATGAATCTGTTCAAGGCTGCGATCATGCCAGTCAACCTTTGCACATCCTTAGCATTGGCAGGAGATTTGATATTCACAATAGCCTTAATTTGCTCTGGACTTGCTTCAATGCCCCTCTTTGTCACCATATATCCTAAGAATTTACCTGCCTTTACACCAAAATGACACTTAGAAGGATTAAGTTTCATATTATATTTATCAAGGATATTGAATGCTTCCTCCAAGTGTTTAAGATGATCCTCAGCTTTCTTGGACTTAACCACCATGTCATCAATATAGACTTCCATAGTGTGTCCAATTTGCTCCTTGAACATCATATTGACTAGCCTTTGATAAGTACCACCTGCATTCCTTAATCCAAATGGCATAGCAATATAACAGTATATACCAGTTGGGGTCATAAAGGCTGTATCCTCTTGATCGGATGGTTCCATCTGAATTTGTTGAAATTCAGATGAAGCATCCATAAAAGTTAACAACTCATGACCCACGGTAGCATCCACCATGGAGTCAATGTGGGGTAATGGGAAAGGATCCTTGGGACATGCCTTGTTTAAATCTGTAAAATCGACACATACCCTCCACTTTCCATTTTTCTTTTGAACAACAACCACATTGGCTAACCATCTTGGATACTTAACCTCTCTAATCATACCTGCTCAAAGTAGCTTATCTACCTCTTCCTGGATAATAGCATTTCTTTCAGGTGCAAACTTCCTCCTCTTTTGATGAATTGGCTTGAATGACCTGTCAATGCCAAGTTTGTGAGTAATTATATCTTTAGATATACCTGTCATGTCTTTATGTTTCCAGGCAAAGGTGGTTTTCCTTCTTTTGAGAAAGGATACTAGCCCCCGTTCAATATCGCTAAGGATCCCTGACCCTATGAAGATCTTGGATTCAGGATCATCAGGATCCATGAGGATTTCTTTCAAATCCTGTTCTCTTGCCTCCAAGACATCTCTTGAAGGATACTTCAATTGCTATTGCTCCCTTGGTCTTGAGGCTGGTTTCATTGATGAGGTATAGCAATTCTTAGCCTCCTGTTGATCACTCTCAATTTTCACCACTCCCCATGGACTTGGAAGCTTTACACACTGATGATAGGTGGATGGGACTGCCTTCATATCATGTATCCATGGCCTGCCAAGGATAACATTACAACATGATAAGCAATCAATAACATAAAACTTTTGATAAGAATGCAATCCTTCAATATAGATTGGGAGTTTGATGTCCCCCAATGTATTCTTTGTTTCCCCACTGAATCCCACAAGTACTGAGGATCTTGGGATAATATCAGACTCTGGGATATTCATTTTCTTGAGAACATCCAGCTGAATGATGTTCACAGAGCTTCCTCCATCTATAAGGATCCTGCGAACAAAGTGGTTAGAAATAAACAATGTAATTACAAGACCGTCATGATGAGGATCCTGGATGTCAACACGATCATCCTCATCAAAAGTAATGACTTTATCCTGGGTGACAACGGAGGTCCGGACGGGTCTGTCTCCATTATCCATCTTGGTTTCCTTAGCGTGTCTTTTCGCTGCTGAGAAGGATGTACCACAGATGTCTGATCCACCGGATATGAAATTTATGACTTGTGCATCTGCTGGAGGGGCAGGAGCCCTTTCCGGGATCCTTTCAGGATCCTGGGTCCTTGACTTCTTTCGTCCCAAGAGTTCCTTTAAATGCCCCTTGCTCAACAAGTAACCAATTTCCTTTCTAAGTGCAATACACTCTTCAGTGAGATGCCCAAAATCCTCATGATATGCACACCACTTGGATTTATCCTTTGTTGCTGCTGGTTTATCACTTTTCCTTGGCCACCTAGCTTTCTCACCTAGATTCTGCATTGCAAGGATTAGTTCATTGTTATCAACAGAAAAACAATATTCAGAAATAGGAGGATAATCCTCATTATCCTCTTCTTGTTCCACTGCGTGCACATTCTGGTTATCAGATCTGTTGTAGGACTTGGATTTGTTGTTCCTGAAGTAGGATCCTTGTTTATCCTGTTTTGAGGATCCTGTCAATCTGTCCTGGATCCTTTTGTCATCCTCTAGGCGGATGAACCTAAGGGCCCTAGTCCTTACTTCATCAAGATTTCTGCAAGGTGTCATAACAAGATCATCATAGAATAATGAATCCCTAAGCAATCCCATTTTAAAGGCTTCTACAGCCGTAGCAATATCCAAATTAGGAATATCTAAGGATTCTTTACTAAACTTAGTGATATAATCTCTAAGTGATTCATTTTGACCTTGTGTTACCCTATATAAATCACTAGTTAATCGTTCAAACTTTCTACTACAAGAGAATTGACTATTGAACAAGTTAACTAAATTAGCAAATGAAGTAATAGAGTAAGGGGGAAGACTTAGCAGCCATTTAAGAGCAGATCCTGTAAGTGTGGATCCAAATCCCTTGCGTAGACATGCTTCTTTCAACCTTTCGGGAATTGGATTGATCTCCATCCTCTCCCTGTACTGAGCTACATGCTCTTCTGGATCCGTTGAACCATCATATAGCTTCATTGATGGTATCTGGAATCTTTTAGGTATCTCAGCATCACATAAAGGTGGTGCAAAACGAGATATCCTATGGCTACCATCCGCAATCTCAGGAATGGGTTTAACCACTCCTGGTACACTGGATATCATATCCTTAAGCTTCTGTAGCTCCCTAGCCATGGCTTGATTGATACCTGTATCCTGCATAAAGCCATGGTTAGTGTTATATAAATTATTAAAAGTGTTACCTCCCACAGGATTCGAGTTTGGAATTGCGGATGTGAATCCATCTTGTCGAGACTCTGGCATGATTGAAGGACCAGAGGAGGCAATGGTCTGCATTGGTATGAAGTCTCCTTGATGAACGTCCGAGTTCTGAGGCTGCATACTTCTCAAGGATCCTTGATTTTGAAGGAGGTTGGATCCTTGGAATTGAGATGATCCTTGAACCTGAAAGGATCCTGGGACCAGGGAGGATCCTTGAACAAGGGAGAATCCTGGGACCAGAGAGGATCCTGGGACCAAAGAGGATCCTGGGACGTGGGAGGATCCTTGGACCTGGGAGGATCCTTGGACCTGGGAGGATCCTTGTACTTGGGAGGATCCTTGGACTGCATGCATTCCCACATATCCTCCTGATGTGAAGTATCCCTGATGCTGAGAGGAGGATCCTGATGGTTGAGAAGAGGATTCCTGAGGCTGGAAGTAAGAGCCAAATGCCTGACTCATTGTTGTTGTTCCATAACGCCTTCCTGGTAGTTCACCCAAGTATTGCACGTCCGGAACTGCTGAGTGTTGGGAAGTTATGACCGGAGTGTCGAAGTTCAGCGACCTTGGCATCAGAGGGGAGTGATCCTCCACCGATTTCTTCTGTTTCTTGATTTCATCGATCTCCCGGAGGATCCTTTCGTTGGTTTTATCCTGCTCTTGTGCATGATTCCTCATCTGCAAAATCAGGGCATAAAGATCATTAGTAGTAGGATTAGTTGAAACAGAAGAAGTAGGTGGTTTTTGGAAAATAGGAGTTGGTTTCTTCGCAGCATTCTCAGCATTCTTCTGGGATCCAGATGGTGGTGGAGGCAAAGGAGGAACGCCTTGTGAAGAACTGAATGAGGGCATCAAACTTGAAGTATTCTTCACTGAGGAAGCCATCTGTTTGGTTCTAGCGAACCGAAATGACCACGAAAATACGAATCTTTCTAGGAATGAAGCACCAATTGCCCCACGGTGGGCGCCAAGCTGTTTTGGTCAAAAATCAAGCATTGACAATGTAACCAAACTTTCTGTTGTGAGGTATGATGCTTGAATTGATGAACAACAATAAGGATCACTATGAAATGAAATGAACAAATGACACGAAGATTTATACGAGGAAAAAGCCCTTGATCAATGAATGATCTCCGGCATAAAAAACCTCGGGTGATGGAAACTACCGATCACCAACTCAAATTAAACAGGAAAATGTGTTACAACTTCGGATGATAGCGAGCTAAGTACAAGGATCACTATAGTGTATCGTGTAGAAATGTATGAAAAATGCTAAGTCTTTTGCCGAGAGCTGGTGAGTGCAGTTGTACGAGTGTGTGTGGCCAAAAATAGCCAAGTGTTTTTCTAACTAGCTCGCTACCCCCTTTAAAAATAGAAAATATCTACTCTAACTAACACTCCGCAAATGGTGCAAGTCATCCACGACTCCATAACGTCCATTTCTGGCCAAGCACGTGCGGAATAGACTTAGAATATTCTCCAGGAATATCGCCAAGACCAAGTCCAAGTTGATACTCCTGCAAAACAATTACGAATTCAAAGTAGACAATCGTTAGTACAAGGATCCTTATAGTGATCCATGATCCTGATCCTGCAACACTTCTGAGGATCACTACTTCAGACAGAATTGAGGATCACTAAACCCAACAGTAAATAAGGATCACTGATCATTTAGAAATCCACCCCTAACACTTATAAAACCAAAAGTTTATGGGGTGCGTCCGCCCACCCAAGGATCCAAATGGGTCCGCCCCTAAACCATTGTGTTTTTAAAATACCAAATAATTCTGCACAATTTGTAGAATGTAAATATAATAATTATTCCCTAATATTCTAAAACGCAATATATTATTTTGAGTTGTTGCATGTTAGTAGACAAAAACCTTTATTCTTATAACACCAAATAATTCTCCACACCATGTAAAACACAACAAACACCTAATAATTCTCCACACCATGTAAAACACAATAAAATAATTATTCCATAATAATTCTACATCTTGTAAAACACGAATATAATAATTATAATTATTCCTTAGTAATGTAAAATGTAATATATTATTTTGAGTAATTTTAGAACGCAATATATATTATCTTGAGTAGGGATGAACGAGAGAGCATAAAAACATTATTTTAAAACAATAAAACATCATCTTGTGTAAACACAATGTAAAATGTAAAAACCTACACATTTATTTTTAACACAATAAGACCACCCGCAGTGGGGGGTTTGGGCGTTTTTTCCTAAAAAAAGCCCCTCCACGCCTTGGAACCGCCCCTTGGACGTTTTTTTCAAATAAAAAAATAGTTTGGCGTTCTTTTTTCAACGCCCTTGTTCATTCCTTTTGGCCAATGACTTTCCTGATGGTTTTTGTTTGGCCAATAAGATTTTTTTGATGGTTTTTATTTTATTTTATTCTATTACACCCCTTTTAACATAATGTCCCACAATGCCCACATCCCCACTACACCCATTTTAGAAAAACGCCCCATAGTGCCTCATTGCTGAATGGACTGCCACATGATGCACAACGCTCATGGGTAGGGGCATTATTCATGTGTACCACTACACATGGTCTAAGAATGGTTCTAACACATTATCTTGTAATACTTTTGAGTAAGGAAACGGAGGTCTGAATAAGGAGAGAATAAGGAAACGGAGGTCTGAATCGGAGGAGATGAAGGTGTCGTAGAGCCATTTGCAGAGAGGATCGTCGCCGGAGCCAGAGGTGGTGATTGCTAGCCGAATTGTGGGAGTCGGGTTCGGGTAAGAGTGTGGATAAGAGGTGCTTGCGAGGTCAGTGTTGTTGTTGTTGGTGGTGGTTAGGCAGCGGCAATTGTCGTGGTCATTATGGTAGTGGTGGTTGCGGCTGGGGGTGGCAGTGGTGGTGGAGCAAGGGCAACCATGGAGATGAAGATGGTACATATGTCAATAGACCAAAATACCCCTCCATCTTATATTTTTTAAAAGACACATGTCAACATCATATGTCTTCTCACAATTAATCTTTATTCATTGAAAAAAAAAAGAAAAAAATAGTATAGAAAGATGGCAAAAAGATAATCAAATAACTAATCTTTAATTTCAATAGGTATTTTTACCAATGTTTTCATGACTAGACCGAGCGTCAAATTGGTCTCCTTACCAGTCCATTGGTCGAACCGGTCATATCGAATTTAAGAACCGGATGACATCGTAAATATTATAAAAATAAATGTTCAACAACCTGTTGGTGGGATTAAGGTTTTATTAAATCAAATCTATACTTTCTATAAAAGGAGAAAACTCGATGACATATGAAAAACTGATGTGGCAGCCATAGAGGTTGTCCAACAATATCTTTCTTATGTCATTATTGCATCATAAGTCTTAATATATAAAATCACTTAAAATACATTTAAACCTCTGCCAAGAAAACCTCTGCACATATTTCTGTTTAATAGCCAGCAGAGGTTGAAAGTTCATACAACTAACCTTTCTTCAGCAGAGTTTAATTGACGGGAATTTAAAATTCAAAATGCATGGGAATACGTAATTTGCAATTAATGCATGTCACTCACACACTCCTGTCAATCAGCTTCTTATATAAGGCTTTTCTTCTCATTTCCCTCATCATATTGGATCACACTCCCATCTTCTCTGATTTCAGATTTTGAAATTTGAATTCAATCCGAATTCCGAATTAGAAGCATGTCAACATCAATTGAGAGTAACAATCTTAGTTTTGTTAACGATTTGAATCCTGGGAAAGATATGTGGCACATGAAAGCGAGGATTATTCGAATATGGAATCAAGGTTATAAAATGGATCTCATATTCATTGATGAAAAGGTAATTTGTATTTGTGTTTTTCCGTTCTATCAGAGACTGTAGGTTTGTATGCTAAAAAAAATACTTTGTTTAAATGTTGTTCATGGTGCTAAGATTCAAGGAGGTATTAAAAGTCATTTGATACCTGTTTTTGATGGATAACTTCAAGAAGATGCTGTTGTTATTCTATCGAAATTTGATGTGGGTGAAAATAAAGATTTATATAATGTTGTAGCACATGACTATAAAATCAACTTTTACCGATGCACAACTGTTACACCTGTGAGAGATTAGCAAGGTGTTGAGTATGGTTTCAACTTCAGAGCTTATCAAGATATTCTTCAAGGAGAGGCATTAAAATCTTTGAGTGTTGGTAGTGTATATTTTTGTAATCATGTCTTTTCTGTATAAAATTAGAAATTTTTACTTATTCTGTTGTGTAATGTGTTCATATAGATGTTGCTGGATCTGTGGTTTGGTGTGGAGATCTTGAATTCTTTGGTCGACCTCCAAAATAAACTAAGAAGATGAATTTCGATATTCAAGATTTGGAGTAAGTGGTCGTTTACACGTTCAGTCATGTACAAATCACTGTTTGTATTTAATGTGGAATGATGTTCATAAATGAGATCAAGAATGTTGGTATTTGATGTGGAATCATTGTAATGGTAATAAATGAGATAAATAGTGTTTGTATCTAATGTGGAATCATGGTAATAAATGAGATCAACAATTTATTCTTCATGTGAATATGATAGTTAATTTGTGGCTCATTTACTACTTTAATAAATGGTCATAAATTTCCTTTGATTTTATGTTGTTATTCATTCAATTTAATTTTGATTTTATAGATTGTAAAAAAAGGGTCATAAATTAGTGTTTAGTTTATGGTCATACGAATATTGTTTTCATGTAGGGGTACGGTGTTGCGATGTACTGTGTGGAATGATTATCTCTGTAGTTTAACAAGTTTTTCTCTAAAACCCTAGCTTATGAGCATGTGATGGCTGTTATACAACATGGAAAGTGTAAGGAACGGAGAGGTAATTTTTGTTACTTTCTGCAAATCATAACTATACTCTTTATTTCGGGTAATATAATAACAGGTTGACTAAATATTTATATACTTTTGCATGTAGATCAATTTACAGTTCAAAGTGATACGTTTGCAACACGACTGTTTCTGAATGAAGAAATCCATGAAGTTAATCAGCTAAGGAGGAGGTAATTTGTCAACATAATTTGCACTGTATATATTTTTGAAGTCAAATACTTTGTTTCATGTTATCTGTATACTAATTCTAATCATTTTTGGTATTGAATAGCCTTATACTGAAACAAGGACAAGGGAGTGGTTCTACTTCTCAAACAATACTTTCATCTCAGACTGTTTTTACATTGCATAAAGAATTTGTAACAGATGGTGTGAAGAAACATGTTGATGAGATTAGTGAGATAGAAAAGGTTTCGCAGCTTTTTATATAGTTTGGTTATTTGTTTGGTTTATCACATGCTTGTTTGTCAAACTATAGATTACAAGTGGATATATTGTTTTTACAGGAAATGTCTTGTGTTGTGGTTGTGACAATTAAGATTGTGCAAGAAGAGTATGGTTGGTTTTATCCTGACTGTCGTAAGTGTTTCAAGATGGTCATAGCTAAAAGTGAATATTTACAGAATGTTGAAAATGTTTCGGATGATATTCTTCAATTGCCTGTGACTTCTTTGGTTTATCCCAAATGTCGTAGTAAATGTACATCCATCGCCACAAAGTAAGCAATGATGATTATTTAACATTTTATTTATATAAACAACAGTTTAAGACTGATATTTCAATACAATTTGGGAGCTTACTTAGGCATTTATATATATTTTAGGTTTAAGGTGCAAGTCCGGGTGCAGGATGAGAGTGGTAGTGCTTCTTTTGTTATGTTTGATAGAGATGTTCAGAAGCTTCTTGGATTAGCGGCGAGTGACATAAGAGAAAGGCAGGTGAAGGCGAATGATACTGAATGTTTCCCGCATGAGATATTTCGATTGGTTGATGCTGGCTCATTTATCCTTTTACTTTTACGACCGATGCTCTGTACCGCAACCTTATACTTAAATCCCATATAATCAACAAGTTTTGTTACTTGATACTCTCTTGGTAATTGGTTACTCATTATCCTCGGAAGTACCTATGTATATAAAATATTATCGACATTTAATTTTATATTTTCATTATAAACACACTTTTTAGCATACAATCGTGATTTGAGTTAAGTTGTTCTAAGAATATAGCTTACCAATCTCTCACTTGGCTCTGTCAATTCAGAGACATTGATAATTATCATAAACTCCATCTGAAAGTAAAAAATACAATAACAATTAAATACTTAAACATAAAATCAATTGTATCTGAAAAGCATGCTATTTAAGGCATAAAAAATATCCAACACCCTGTAGGACCAAAGTTATATGTTGTGTACTTCAATTTGGTCCATACAACCAACAATATGAGTCTAACACCATGTATGACCAAATTTATATTGGTGTATAATAAAAAAATATTATATGACATTAAACTTTCCAAAGATCTATGTTAATGTCAACTTCAAACTTCAATTTTTTTCAGCAACCAACACTATATTCGCTTACAAATCAGACATATGAGTACTAAAAACTGATTACAAAATATTTTACCAAAATTAAGTTTGATAGAAGAAATATATCAATACTACATCGCAGTTTATACAATAATTCTAAAACCATTCGGAAAATATACAACTAAATATTTATGAAACAACATTATCCAAGATTCTTATTTAGATGGAATGTATCATATAAATCTTATTATAAAACAAAGAAAACAAGTTCATATAAATTTATCTATTTTAACATCAGTAGATTATGATTTTGATGTCT
Organism: Helianthus tuberosus; assembly: GCA_030545235.1. Classification (NCBI taxonomy): domain Eukaryota; kingdom Viridiplantae; phylum Streptophyta; class Magnoliopsida; order Asterales; family Asteraceae; genus Helianthus; species Helianthus tuberosus. Next base: position 52,957 of record JARYGA010055395.1, on the reverse strand, counting down.
ATAAATTTGAAATGAAGGAACTGAACATAACTGTAAAATACACAAGAAAAAAAAAACCTGATCCAAAACTTTAAACTTCTGATCGTCAAGTCTGAAGAAGAAGAAGAAACTGAATAGTTTTTTCGTCGGAGAAGAAGAAGAGAAAAAAATTGTATTGGGATTGTTGAAAGTAAGATACTTATCCATTATGTAATTGTTTATTAATTTGATTTATAATAATCTTTAATATCATGATTTTAAAAACCTATTTTTAATTATGTAAATACATGAATTAATATATAAGCTTTTCTTATTTAACATTAAGTTTATATTAAAGTAGTGGTAAAATGTGCTAAAAGTACATTATTTTAAAGAAAAGGGGGGTAAAGTATAAATTTTATAAAAGTTTGCTAGCTCAAAAACTTGCTAACATTTGTTTGCCCTTTTAACGTCTGTTTCCTTATCATCTTAACGTCTGTTGACTAACCTTTTTAACTTCTGTTGACTAACTTTTTTAACATCGGTTGACTAACATCTGATAGTTAACATCTGTCCACGTTGCAACCTCTGTTAGGCATAATGGATGACAGTTGTTAGGAAACCTCTGTTCGAAAGCAACAGATGTATGTAACAGTTGATAGACAACAGTGGTTAGGTTGTGTGTAAATACTGGAACCCCTGTTGACTAACCATCCTTTTAACTTCTGTTGACTAACCCGTTGTAACCTCTATTGATCATTAGTTCATATCTATTTTGTAAGTCTGCACTAATTATTTTTTACTTCTTCTATAGCTAATTGTTGACAAATTCTGGAAACAATTATATGGTAAAAATTACGAGTATGGGATGGCAACTATCTATGTTGGCGAAAGGTTTTGGAATGTGATTATGAAATGATGGACCGATGGATGCGGTTTTACTGATGGATGGTTAAAAGTGATTGAAGAAGTTCCGATAGCAGTTGAATCTTGGTTGGTTTTCACCATGATTGCATCTAAAACGTTTGAGCTTTCTGTTTTCCATCCCGAAACTGGAACTGAAATTTCTTTCAAGAAAGCTGATGTTGTTGTTTTGGATGATTCGGTTTATGGAGATGATGGGTTTGATTTATTGGCTACGGTATAAAAATTCGATGTTAATATACATCTATTTGATAACATGATGTTGATAAGTAACTTTTATTATATTATGCTAATAACTATTAAAATGCCATATTGTAGACTAAACACAAACAAGATCTGGATTCTGGTGAAGTTGCTTTAGATGATGCTGAGACTGGAGCCACTGTTGGTAATTCTACGCAGTTTACAAGTTTTGAAGATATTTTTAATGTATATATACACATGTAATATTTACTTATTATTATGATTTAAAATATGGTTTCTTATATATGATCATTCTTGTAAATATAGTCTGTTGATGATGGCATATTCGATGCAAAGGTAGCGGCTTTGGTTGATGAATCATATGTTAATAGTGTTGTAAGTTTAAATTTTCTTTCTTTTCTTATCTATTGTATAATAAGTATAAGAAGGTTTTTTAATTTTTTTTTTGTAGTCTCAAGATCAATCTGTAAAAATAGCTGCCGATGTTAATGATCCTCAACTTCACTCTAAAGATTTTTATGTTGATGACACTCCTGCCTTTCCAAGTGTTGTATCTAATGTAAGCGTTTATTAGTTTTACACTGCCCATTTTATTATTGTTTCGATATGTTGATACTCTTCTGTATAATTGAGTCTTAAACTTCAACACTGAGTTGACAAGATAGTTTGTGTTGATAAAGAAAGTTTACAAAATTTCAAGGATTCAGAGTTGTTATAGACTAAATTAATTTACTTAGATTGAAAAGATGCGCAATCTTCGTGGCAAGACCATTGTAGAGGATAAACAAGCTGTTGATAGACCATGTAAAGTTCAAAAGGTTCATTTAGCAGCATCCACTTCAGAGCCAGTTTCATTTAACAGAACTTTTTAATCAAGTTAGTCATTTGTATGAAAATGGCAAAAAATGCCAAACGTAGAGGGCAATATGACAAAAAAAAATGTTTTGGATGAAACTGACAAAAAATGCCTAAACTTTAAGGACGATTTATTTATGGGATGGGGAAATTGGTAGGCTCCTCTCATTTAAGGAGACGTGGCATATCAAGATTTTAAGGAGATGTGGCATATTAAGATTTGCGCTTGTTTCAATTAGTCTGAGATCCCATCTCATGATCCCATGCCATGTGTATGACCCAAAATAGCGTTTACATTAATTAATTAGTATACCAATGGGAACACGGAAGTTTGTCAAATAAAAGAGCATACACGGTTTGGGCCAGTCGGTTTCAACAGGTTGTTGACAAAACTGCCCTCGGTTTGGTAAATCGTTTGTAGTTTCCTATATTGATTATTGAAGTTGATGATCGACTTCATTGGTTTCCCCTGTATGCATTCGGGTTGTTTTAACTTTTAATTTTTTTTTTTTGAACGGCCAACAGAATCAATCCCGAGCACTCTTGGGACACCCACTGGACAAACGGAGTACTCTGAGAGTAACCCGAGTCCACCACCAATTCCGGGGAAAACCCAGTAACCCACCCGCCCCTAGGCATGACGGTAAAATTACTAGTAAAACCCGTTTGGCTCAAGGATCCAACGCAGGTTTCCCTGGGTCTCCTATCATTGCCCACCAGTGCCTCACTCTGCACCAAGTGGGAGTCGAACCTGCATCTCTCAAGAGAAATACAAGCCTTCCACCACTTGATCTATCGGCTTCATCGGTTTCCACCCTATATGCATTCGGGTTGTTTTAACTTTTAAAAGTGAAAAATCAATGATTAGGTGGCATGCGGAGGAGCTCGGGTATTCTGACATATGCTTTGAATACCCTAATAATCATGTAAACGGCTTATATAAAAAGACAAGTAATTTGATATCGTTTTACGTAATATTTAAAACAATAATTTTTTTTTTCCAACTGAATTGAATTGTTTATTTCAATTTTCAATATTTGCCAAGTTACATCAAAACAGAAGGTAGACGGGCAACAAGCTGCGCCGCCACCCCTTTTTGAATTGCAAACCCTAATCTACCAAAGATAAAACCCCGCCCCCCTGAGGTTGAGCAATTGTTGTGGATGACCCGTTGGACCCTGGTCAGGAATTGGATAGCTTCTGGCGCTAGGGAGCCAAATGTGTCAAAGGCAAAAGGGACAAAAACATGCTGGTTCTCTACACAAGCTTTAGCATATTTATACAGTTTAGAGTATCCGTAACGAATGGATGAGGGCCGTTTGATTGTTTATCCTTTCAAGTTCAATTTGCTTTACTTATATTTATAACAAAGTTATTAAACCTTAAACTTACTAATTTAAAAAATTGAAAAGTTTACAAACATATAAACTCATTAAAAATAAACTTATTATTATATTTTTAAGAGTAAAGTCCTATTTGAGTCCTTGTGGTTTGTGCAGTTTAACCATTTAAATCCAAAAACCAAAACTGTTTTGATTTGAGTCCCTGTGGTTTCTAATTTTAACCATTTGAATCCAAAAGTAAACAACATCCAAATCAGAAACATTTGGATTTTGGATTCAAATGGTTAAAATTAGAGACCATATGGACTCAAATGGTTAAAACTAGAGACTACAAGGACTCAAATCAAGACAGTTTTGGTTTTTGGATTCAAATGGTTAAACTGCACAAACCACAGGGACTCAAATATGACTTTACTCTTTTTTTAATCTCCTTGTTTAGGATTGAACTCAAGAACTGAAACTAAGAGTCAAAAACCTCTACCAAATGAGCTAGTCCCACATTAAAAAAAAAAAAATTAAACTTATTAACCTATATTCCATAATAGTTCATCTCTCGCATAATCCTTTGAATTTCAATAATAAATTTAGGGGTGAATAGTAGGCCCCTAAATTTAGAGACTTGCCTACCACTGCTTAAAATTTGGGGAACAGGGGAATTGGACTGGGAGGCTAATATGGAGTGAAAAAAGAAGTTTTTTTTTTTTTTTTTTTTTAACTATTTGCCTTAAAAATAAAAAAATGGAGAGAAATTTGGTTCTCCTATCATGAACCCGTCACAGCAAATGTGATCACATACGCTATAGCCACATCACACACAGTGAAAAAGATTATACACACGTATTCAAGATTCATACTCCTATATTTTTTAACGGTAAATTTCTTTTATTCTATGTCGTCTGTTGGACTTGAACCCAAGGCTTCCCTTCCATACGCCTATAAATCAGATGAAATAACTAATAAAAAAGTAAGGTGTACCAATGATCTCTTGAGTCTTGACTTGGTGGTAACGGGGAGCGGGAAAACTTTGTTTATCTTTAAGGTCCTGAGTTTAAATCTAGGCAAGGAGAATTTTAATACCAACTTGGTGATAGTAATATACTAACTACTAATTCAGTTAGTTTAAGGTTCTGAGTTCAAATCTAGACAAGGAGGATTTTAATACCAACTTGATGATACTAGTATATTAACTACTAATTCAGTTAGTGACATTCTAACTGTAAATTGTAAAAAAAAAAAATTAATTCGCCCATCCGATCTACCCAATCCGTTCCAATTGTTTTATCACCTACCCTCTAAAGTCGATATATAATATTATTATTGGTGATCTTTACAATCTAGACCCCCAACCCTTGATACTTCCGTAGCAGAAGCAGGTACGACACTCATTAATTCTTCAATCAATCATCTTTAATCTTGATCTTTTATAATTGGGAACCTTTTCTTTTAACTAAAGATCAACAATCTGTGTAAAAATCTGGCTTTAGTTGCTTCTTTTCGATCTTTATGCTCTCAAGATTGATCTTAATATTGAACTTGTTGACAGTAATTTACTTGATTGTTTGTTTGAAATCATTTTACCCTGCCTTGGTTAATTAGACTGTAGTCTACTCTAGTCAACTTACTAGGTTATCTTGCATACCCAGTTCTTGTAAATGGAAGATTGATAGACCTATGAAGCAATGATTGTAGTATCTTTAGTTAATTGATTGTAGATCTACCAAACAAACCCAAAACATTTGATACGGGTATTCCGGTACGACACTTTTAGAAATTTTTGTGGTTATGGGGCGGGTATGGTATTAGATGATGCGCAGCCCGATTACTTGAAAAATACATACCCGTTTACCCGAACCAAACCTGTAACATGGTTGTCAATAGCAATCGCTATAGCGCGCTACTTAGCTTATAGGTCCAGTGTCGCTATTTGGGTTGTAGCGATGGATAGCGAAAACAGCGACACTTTATTTTTTATTTTATTTTTCTAAATATAAATAGCAATTAAATATAGCTATAAAATAGCTGGATTTAGGTTTTAGTTAAATATACATGTAAAATAGCATATATGCCAGGGTATTTTGATATAATATACATGTACAATTAAAAAAAATCTAGTGTGTCGCTATTTATAAAATAGCCCCGCTATTTATCGTTATTCGCTTTGTAGCATATAGGTACCTTATCGCTATTTGTCGCCATTCGCCATTAACAACTATGACCTGTAAACATTTTTTTATAATATTCTTTTGTTTATGAAAGATAATCACACTTTATGGTTTAATAGATTCCCCAGTCCCCAAATATAAATATAAATTTGAAATTGAGAACAGTAACATTTTTATGCAGGTTTGCTGCTGATTTTTCCAACCGGTTAGTGTTAAAGAACTCCATAATGACTCATAAACAAGAGACTTTGCTTGGTTCCGGAGCTCTTGTGGCGATTACCGTTCTTTTATCACTGAAGTTGTTTAGTGATCATCTTTCTCATTGGAAGAAACCCAAAGAACAGAAGGCGATTCTAGTGATAATTCTCATGGCACCCATTTATGCCGTTGATTCTTACGTTGGCTTGCTTGATATTCGTGGTAGTGAGACGTTTTTTGTGTTCTTGGATTCGATCAAAGAATGTTACGAGGGTGTGGTGAGAAACAAGATGTTTATTGTGATTTTAAATGTTGGGCAACACATTATTTCGAGAATTTTATCGATTTGTTTTATGAAATGCAGGTGATGGCAAAGTTCTTGGCTCTGCTGTACACGTATTTGAATATATCTATTACCAAGAACATCGTCCCGGATGAGATCAAAGGAAGAGAGATTCATCATTCGTTCCCAATGACACTTTTTCAAGTAAAGTTACATTTATTGTTTCAATTTCTCAGTTATATTTAGAATGGTTTTTAGGCATATAATGACTGAATGAATAGTGGCATGTGCATATTTTACATGAAATACACAGACAACGTTACTATGTAGAGGTGCTAGTGGCATGGTCAATAACATGTCAAAACGGACATTGTTTTGTACGTGACAAAAAACGGGTCGGGTTGGTATCACCCACAAGCACTTTTTTGTCTATTCTTATAATTTTTCTGATAATTAATGTGTTCATAATAATTACAACAATATTGACCTAAATGCTTAACTTAAACGATTTAGGAGGTTGTATGCAATTAAAAGTTCGAGTAAAGTACACGGATGGTCCCTATTACCAAAATTTTGGATTTGGTCCCTAGCTTTCCAAAAGTACACAGATGGTCCATGTGGTTTGTACTTTGCAACGCATTTAGTCCCTAGCTTTTTTCCAAAAGTACATGGATGGTCCTTGTGGTTGTAACACATTTATTCCCCTAATTTGGACATGCCAAAGCATTTAGATTTGTTAGCTGGGGACTAAATGCGTTACAAGGTGCAGACTACAAGGACCATGATACGTGCCTCATGGCTCATGCATCACAACCCATGCACCTGACCCATCTCCACGTTATGCATAATAGATTAGTTTTGACCATTATAGGGTAGTTATCATCCATGATCACCCATGTTCACATTTATTTATGTTTTGCACGTTTATTTCAGTTATGCATATTATGTATTTAAATAGATTGAAGGAATGACAAAGAAAAGAAGAGAAAATTGTTGCAAAACTAGTCTTGTTCTTTATCTTTGTTCTTGGAGCTTGACCCCCTCTAAGGGTTATCTATCTTGGGAGTTTGTAGGTTTTCTCCGTAAACCTATCAGACCATCTATGTACTTTTGGAGACCTAGGGACCAAATCCAAAATTTTGGTAAACCACAGGGACCATCCGTGTCTAGAAGTTTCTTTGGGGGACTGTCACCCACCCGTTTGACCCATTTGACCTGTTTGCGATACAAAAATCACACAACCAACCAGTTAATAAGTAATCGGGTCGAAACTGCCACCTCATATTACTACGTCTTTTACTGACATATTTACTAATTGAATGCAGCCTCATTCAGTTCGTTTGAACCATCAAAACCTAAAGCTCCTCAAGTATTGGACATGGCAGTTTGTAGTGATCCGTCCTGTGTGCTCTGTTCTGATGATAGTTTTGCAACTGCTTGATATATATCCCGATTGGCTTAGCTGGACAATCACTATGATCTTGAATGTATCGGTTTCCTTAGCGTTATACGCACTTGTGGTCTTCTATCATGTATTTGCTAAAGAATTGGCACCACATAAGCCACTCGCCAAGTTCTTATGTGTCAAAGGGATCGTTTTCTTCTGTTTTTGGCAGGTATAATTCTCACCTCATTTACAACTAAAATCTTGATTGCTTGTCTTCATGATTGTATCTAAAATTTTGGAGTAAAATGTCATTTTCATCGCTGAGTTTTGGCTACTTTTGTGACTTTCGTCCAAAGGTTTGTTTTTCCGCATCTGGATCCAAAAGGTTTGATATCTTGCCATTTTCATCCGACTCGTTAGCTCCATGTTTTTTTTTTCACGTTAAGTCATGGGTATTTTCGTCTTTTTAGACATTTTTTGTTATGGTGAAAGGGTTTGGGTGGTGAGAAAGTCAACAGAGGTGGATCTTTATCTCTTATAGTGTTTTTTTGTTAAAAAGATGGAAATGCCCCTCATTAAACGGAGAAAAATGGATGGAGCTAACGAGTTGGATGAAAATGGCAAGATTTCAAACATTTTGGATCTAGATATGGAAAAACAAACCTTTGGACGAAAGTCACAGAAAGAAATTGCCAAACCTCACGGACGAAAATGACATTTTACTCAAAATTTTGGATTCAATCCGAGGGTATGTTGGGCACAACTAGGGTGTTTTATGTGCATTTTGAAAGTGATTACTTTAAATACTGGCGTCATTACAACAATCTGAACCTAAATTGGTGTAAAATCCCCTAACTTGTGATTACCAACCTCAAATTCATGCCTCCTAAACACTTGCAAACTAAGATTTATCATTTGCAGGGAATTGTCTTGAGTGGTCTTGCGGCAGTTGGCATAATCAAATCAGAACACTTCTGGCTCGATGTGGCACATATCCAGCAAGCGTTGCAAAACGCGTTGGTGATTGTGGAGATGGTGTTTTTTGCATTCTTTCAGCTGTATGCGTACTCTGCTGCACCATACAAGGATCTTGATGTGAAAGAAAAGAAGAAAGAGTGATTGAATATATTCTTATCAAGGGCGTTATGGTATTTATGTAAGAGCTTAAAACATATGTATTATAATAATGATCAATTTCCTCTTGTAATAATGAGGGATTGTATTTGGATTAGTTTAAAGGTATTATTATAAGTTTTGAGTGAAGAGTAACTTATGAGTTTATGGCATTATCTTTCAGAATTGTGTGATGCAATTCATGAAATAAAATAATATGTAATATAGACGAAATAAGTATTGAATTTAACACGTATTAGGACTCAAAAGCTATCTATACTCAAAGTTTGTCATGCACTGAAACTACTTAAGCAATGATAGGCTAATTTTATAAGCTTGCCAATGCATGAAATCATGAAAGTTCATACTTGACAATAACTAACACGTTTGGATCACAAAACAAATAAGGAAAATTCATGTTCACTCCCATGGATCACAATGATTACCAAGGAGAGGTGGAATGCGGGATAGACCCTAAGGCTCTGATACCATAAAGTTTATATATTTTTGCGTGTTTGAAAGGGATAATGTACATGTGTCAAACAAATGCATAAACGAAACCTGTAGGTTTAACAGTATTTTAGAGTACTTATTACATTCTTCCATGACGCGCTTCATGACGACTTTACTACGCTGCTGCAGAGTGCCATCAGATTGTGAATGTCAACAAAGTATGAGTTATCATTTGGTATATGTTAATATCCAAGATAATGGTGATTGATTCAATTATTGTTACTTAAAATAACCCAATCAACTACAAATTTTATAAAGTTGCCTTTAAATACTTCCAAAAAAGAAATGATTAAAACCTATTGTTAAAGTGACTGTTCTAATACCATCTCTAACAGAGACGCTGAGGCTGGTGGGTGTGGTATAAAGCTCCTAGGGGCTTTATCATGTCACCTAAGCGCCACATAGATTTTGAGATAAAAATAGTGCCCCCTTTAACATTGATGATGTAGGATAAAGCCCCCACCAAGTTCATAGCGCCCCCATTATTAAATGTTAAGAAAAAGATAAGCAAAATCTGATTGGTCAAGAGACATGAGTCCCACCAAATGTAGCCTTTCACGCCAGCTATCTCTTTGGCGGAGATCAAGGATAGTGCCCCCATAGCGCCCAGGAAATGGGGGAGGGGCGCCAAAAATGATGAGATGGCAAGTGACGGTATACCACACCCACCAGCCTAAAGATCCTTAAACCAACGTGACACAGAGAAAGAGAGAGAGAGAGAGAGATGGGCTAAGACAATGTAACGAGAAGAGTCTGAAAGTAATTCTCAACTAACAGCATCTCGCAGGCTAACTTTTTTTTTGAATGGCGGAATTTATAAAAACCAAACAAACTAGCTAGGAGATAGATACAACGACACCAACTAAGAATACAAGCTCGAGAATCTAAAACGACACAAATCTGCTCATTCAAGAGATTTTAGACTAGACCGTTTTTCACCGAGAAGTATCCGATAGCCTTGATGTACTCGAACAACCTCCCAGCAGGTAACAGTGGACACACCGTAAAAAAGAGAAATAGAAAACGCAGAAAATATAGCCGAAAATGAAATATATAGTTTCTAATAATTCATAGGCCTCCGTACTCCAAGAAAAAGATATCCTTTTTAGTTACACGCCACAAATTCATTTCAAGAAAACCATGACCCATTTCCAATTTCCATAAACCCAATTCACCTTCTCAATGACGACGACAATAATCCCACAAATTTTCACCAATCTCACATATTACAAACCCACAAGAACAACCTTTTCCTCCACAAAATTGCCAAAACCCTTTAATTATTTCACGAAAAAATACGTTTGTTTCTCCCATCAACAAGGTACTAGATTGGGTTTTGAATCCAGTGGCAAACTGTCACTAAATAAAGATCAGCTCAATGAGAGAATAAAGAAGAAGAAAAGGGTAGTTCTTGTTAGGTTTAACAACCTTAAATTCAACGGCGGCGGTGGCGGCGGCGGCGGGAAAGATGACGGCGGGACATCAAGGGTTTTGGGGAATGTTCTTTTGGCTATTGGGTTGACTTATCTTTCTATGACTGGTCAACTTGGTTGGATTCTTGATGCTATTGTTTCCTTTGGGGTATGTATTTGTTACTTTGTTAGATTTTATTTAGTTTCATTTTAAGTTCAAAGATTGATATAAAGATTGTGAATTTTAAGTAATTGTGTTCAAGATTGTTGATTTATTAGTTCATGCTAATATGTTGTAGTTTTAATGGCAGCTTTTTGTGGTGATTGTTCCAGTTGTGGGTTTTGGAGCTCTTATTTGGTGGGCAAGCAGAGATATGGTTGAGATTAAAGTAAGATTAACTCATAACAATCTTTCATCTTTGTAGTTTGCAGAGTTATGTATAGTATATCTTGTTGTGAATTGCTATAGAAAGATGCTTTATACCGAATAATTCGTAGTCGTTTTTACGAGTTAGGGGCTGTTTATTTACCTCTTAATGAGGCTCTTAATGGTTCAGACCTCTTACTGGTTCAGCACTTAATGGTTCAGAATGTTTGTTTCACGAGCAGATGTCTGAATGGTTCAGACATTTGCTTCTGAATGGTTAAGCATTATACAGAGTCGGAATGGTTAAGACCTCTAATCTGAATTGGTCAGACATTTGCCTCTCAACGGTTAAGCATTATACAGGCTCTTAATGATTCAGGCCTCTTACTGGTTCAGCACTTAATGATTCAGACCTTTTATTGGTTCAACACTTAACCATTCAGATGTTGCCAAACAGCCCCTTAGTTGGGCAATTAGTTGTTTGTTTTGGAACTAATGTTGAGGTACCCTTTTGATTTTTGTGCAGTGTCGGAATTGTGAAAGTGAATTTGAAGTTTTTAAGTAAGAAACTTGACCCAGATTGTTATGATTCTCGTTTCTGAAGCTTGTATGGAATCTTGTTTCTGATTCGGTTGTTGTATTGTTGGTTGCAGGTCTATGTTAAATGATGAACCGCAGCTTTGTCCCTATTGCAGTCAACCTTTTTCAGGTAAAAGATGCAACGTCGGGTAACGGTCTAAAGAGTTGAAATGGGTTCTGACCAAAATGGGCTCGGGTTGAAATGAGTGTTTTTTCATGACATTATCTTTTAGGGTATTCTGTAATTGGCGTCGTTTCTTATAACTGAATGTATTTTGGATTTCAGTGGTGGGTGACGAGTTTGTAAGGGATCCTTCGAAATCCTACAAGGAATCTACAACATTTGGTGAAACATTCAGCGAATTGTTTTCGCAATCAAAGAAAGGTAAACCGATTTGGTGAAACATTCAGCGAATGGTCCATGCAGAATAGCTTTTTATAGTTTGACATTTTTTTTATCGAGCCGGGTCTCTCACTAGAAGCAGCCTCTCTATTCCTATGGGGTAGAGGTAAGATTGTCTACATCTTACCCTCCTCGGACCCTACCTTTGCTTTGCTATTGGTGGGATTTACTGAGTGTGTTAATGATGATGATGAGTTTGACATTTTTTTTTGTTTTTTACTCATTCATATATATGCATGATTTTTGCAGGGAAGGCTTCATCTAGAGCTGTTATTGATGTTGAAGCCGAGGTTAAGGACGTCGAATAAATATACATGTCAGAGCTCATGTAATTTTGTTAACTTGTCAATATGTATTATATAATTTGTTGTAAAACAACACACAGGTAGTTGTTAGAACCAAAACAAATGTATCAGTTCGAACTTGTTTCTTTAGATATGGGGGTGTCTATAGGGGGTCATTGTTGATGACGCTTGCTACACGTTGCCGGCCACGTGGTTTGGACTTTGACGAGACGTTTAATCATGTTTCCATAATCCATATCCACCCCCAATCACATCGCTGTCAACATTGTTGTTTCTCGCTCTTGGCTTGTTTATAAACTTGAATGTATTCCTATACGCTTGTTTATATTAGGTTCTATATATGGAACAGCTTATTGGGTAGGTCCATTTTCCCCCAATCACGTCGTGTGGCGTATCCAGAAGACTCTTAACTCTTAACAACAGATATGACGCGTATCTGGATATTCTTGTTCTGATGATATGACCGCCTTGATACCATGCTTATACAAAGTCGTCATATAATATTTGATATTTACCCGCCCTGATACTGCCTATGATGTTTTGTAGGCTTGCATTTACATTCAGTACTACTCTTGCGAATCACATATGCTAGCATAAAACGTATACTCAAGCATATATTCGGGACACCCTTATGCATGACTTCTATATTTATCCTTCCTTTATCGTCTCTCTTGTATTTTACACTAACGCTGGCCTTGTAAGCGTCATGTTATGTCTCGTACTAGTGTGGAAGCTAAATCTAGAGCTATTGCAAGTGTTGCTGAAGTAGCTTGACTTCATAATCTTCTTAAGTTGCATTGTCTACTCCCACGCCGGTGTCGTGTTTTTATGATAAAGTGAGTAAATTTTATTCAACATCTAACCCAATACATCGCTAACTTACCAAAGAAAACCAATTTCATCTTATGACCCCAAAAAGATGAAATTAGACGAATGTATTTGCTTGAGGTACATAGGGTATAATTTCCCACAAACATATTTTGGTGGTATATTAAGACGTTTTAAGCCAGAATGGTACGATGGTAAACATAGAAAGTGGTTAGAAATAGTGTCATAACAGATAAAGCTAAGACGTTTTAAGCCACAATGGTATGATGGTAAACATAGAAAGTGGTTAGAATATAGTGTCATAACAGATAAAGCGTATTACTTATATTGTTACGTGTTTAAGGTAGGGGTGTTCATGAGCCGATCCGATCCGATCCGATCGAGGGTCTGCTCATGCTCGGATTGAATTAGAACCGATCCGATCGGATCGGATTTGCAAAACCGAGCACAAAAGTGATGCTCATGCTCGGATTGAATTTGAATCGATCGGATCGTTTTCGTTCGGTTTCGCTCGATTGAATTATAAGGCTGCGTTCAACAAAAACAAATCCTAACTTAATTAAAACATGTCCAACACTTTACTAACAAAAGCAATACATAACTAAAATCATGATTCTAAAAATGTTCTTAACAATATCAAGAAGCACAAAATAAAGTGCGAAATACAAATTGTCATTTAGTTCAAAAGCCATAAACTTCTGGTGTTAGATTTTGGTGTGTGGCAAGACAACTGGCAGCAGCGATATGCAGATCTTCGAAGTTTGAACAATCAGTTTATGAGTATTGTTTTAGGAATTAGGGATTTAGGGTTAGATTTTGATATTAGCTATTAAGTTGGGCTAGTATATATTTTGGGCTTTTATTTTTTTTGGGCTAGTATATTTTTTGGGCTTTTAATCTTTAAAATCTATATATATATATATATATATATATATATATATATATATATATATATATATATATATATATATATATATATTAATCATTAATAAAAATCATTCGAGCGAAACCGAGCGATCGACGAGCGAGCAGACCTTTGCTCATGCTTGGATTGAATTTGAATCGAACCGATCCGAGCGGCTCATTTACAAACTGAACGGGAATCGAACGAACATTTTTCGAGCGATCGTCGAGCAATCCTCGATCGTCGAGCAGTTTGGACAGCCCTAGTTTAAGGAAAGTGGACAAAATGATGTATTTGTGAGTGAAGAATCTCAAGATTTGATACTCATTTTGGTAAATGCAATAGTTTTCATAGCAAAGCATTTCAAATACGGGAATACTTACTTAAAGAAGCTCAAGTTGTAAATGTGGGCTTTGAAAAACGTATTGATAAGCAAAAAAGGAATATAGAATCCAACTATGAGCTTCAGTTATACTTGCCAAAGGTTTGTTGAATGGTGTTTACCTTTTTGGGGTCATGATGAGTCTAAAGGATCTGTCTATAAAGGATATTTCTTAGAGTTTTTAAAATTGTTCGGGGAGATTAATGAAATTGATAAGGTTATATTAAAAAAAGCTCGAGGGAATAACCAAAAGACGGTTCCATCAATACAAAAAGACATTTGTACTTGTTTTGCAGAAAAAGTATTAAAGAAGATATTTGAAGAACTTGGTGATGATGTATTTACCATACTAGTAGGGTGCCCGCGCGATGCAGCGGGAGCGACACTTTGCATTGCGGTACTCGTTTCTAGTGATTTTCTTATTCGTATAATATTTATTGTAGTAGATATACATCATAAGTAGAGGTGCAAACGAACTCAGCCAAGCCCGAGCATTATTGAAGCATTAATTTATGAGAGCTCGAGCTTGCCTTGGAATCGGCTCGATTACTATTAATAAATATATTAAATAAAAATAACATAAAAAATAGACTCGTTTAGTAATGTTATGAATTTATAAATAAAAACAAACATAAATATACATTATAATAGACAACACTAATATAAGACTCTCTAACACAAATGTAAATTAAAAACTAATTAAGGGCTCCCACGATGGAATTACAAAATGCTGAATGATGTCGTTAATTAAGAAGTTTGAGTAGCTTTTACGCGAAGTTTCGGCCCTCACCACCAAAGTACATGCTTCCAACAATGGATTTTGTGTTTTCTAGCGTTTTACACTTGGGTAAACCTTGTTGTGGAGTAATGTTGTAGTCATTGACTCGTTTGTATCATATGCTATGCAGGTTGTAGTTAAAACCATATTCTATTACTATCATATAGTGCCACTTTCAATCCATCAACTTAGAATAGTTTGTTTGAGTTGTATTCTTAATTTATTTATCTCAAATATACACCAAATAATATAAATTAGCCAAAAGGAGAGTGAGCCAAATGAGTTGTAAGTAAAAAATATTATACTTGATGCATAATCAACATCAACATCAACTGTTTAACACATTATTTTTATAAAAAAATGAAAAGTAGACAAAGGGTGCTGCAAGTAGATCCAACCTGGCCCGACCCATTTGGGTTTGTACAGAAATTAGACATGTTTCTACCTAAACATGCTCTTAACCTCACCCAACCTGTGCCACTCACCAAAATTCCACTTCTATTCTTATCCAACCAGCACAATAAGGGTTAGCTAAGATTTATCTCATTGAAATCCAAAAAAAAAAAATGTATTGCACGAGAAACATTGCTAATTTGCTATGGATGTACATCTACCCGTCTCTTGAACTTAAGGTAGGTCCGATCAGCATTAAGAGCTTTGTCTTAATTTTCTCTTTCCCACGCTTACTCAAGTTCATGCTCATATTACTATCACTTTGGTTATCTTCGATATTAAGTGAAGAAATGCTTGCAAACACAGAGGAAACATAATAAGCTGTACTTGCTTGCTTCTCATATTCTGTGAAGTCTGCTCCAAGCTGATAAACAACATGATAAGTTGTTGCATAAAGAAAGGCAAGTTATAAACAACTGATATTCCACAAAACCATAATTAAGAGAATTCTTACCAGCAAATGAAGAGAGAAATTCAACCAACCATCCTCCTCCTCTCCAAATCCGAATATCCCAACTCTCAATATGCCTTTTTAAAGCATTGGAACTTGGCCCAAACTTGTGACATTGGTTTAAACCTGTAACTCCTTGTGGCATGTTGCTGATTTCAGCAAGGTTTTACGAAGGTTAATCTTTGCCATCTTAAAAGCCTGTTGGAACACATTTTCAAAGGGTTTACAAATAATAGGACCCCCAGGTAGTGAAACACCACATCTACTATCATTACCATCATTAAAGCAATCCTACAGTCTAAGTCGATAAAGAACTTCAGCCAAATGTGCCTTGTTGTTTGCATTCAAGAAAATCTGTGATATTAATACAAATAGGTTTAAAGAAGTTCGCCGCGTTGCGGCAAATTTCTTTTGTTATTTAGTCTGTGTTTCCATGTGTTTTGAAATCACTACGAGCATTTTGCGAACGGAACTGCTGACAAGAATAAAAAGAAAAAATAGAAAAAAACACTAAAAGATAACCGAAAAAAATCAACAAAAAAAGTTGTATGGTAACGATGTTGTTCGTATGAAACCCGTGGTCAGAGATGAGCAAATTGTTATGGGTACCGATACCAAATTTGTCGAACCGAAAGATCTTAAGTACCAATTTGGTACCGACTTTTGGCGTTCCTGGTACCGGTTCGCTACCGTTTTTTACCTTCATATACCGGTACCATAACCGGTATTTTCGGTATCAATTCCGATTCTGTATCGGTTGGCACCAAGCTCATCACTACCCCTGAAACTAAAAAAAGAAAAAAATTAAAAGTTGAAGAAAATCAACAAAGAAAAGTTGTACGATACTGTTGTTCGTACGGTAACCATGATCAGGGATGAGCAAATGGTACCGGGTAGCAGCACTGAATTTCCCGAACCAAAAGATTTCCAGGCACCAACTTTTGGCATTTTCTGTATTAGTGCCGGTTTTTACCTTCATGTACTGATACCGAACAGGACCGTACCGGTATTTTCGATACCAGTACTGGTTCGATACCGGTTGACACCAAGCTTATCTCAACCCCTTATATTAAAAATAGGATTAAAGTTAAAAAGTAAAGAAAATAACTATTATAATATTAAAAGAATAAAAGTATTAAAAAAACTATATATTATTATAATATTAAAATCACAATTCATTTCAATTTGTTTGTTAATATACAGTAATGATACTTGACAAAAATCAAGAAGTTTGTATTCGGTCAAAAACAGTAAAACTTACAACTTTCCTTATGGGCAGGCTATGTAATGTAACAGACTTCTCAAAACCGGGTTAGGTTTCAGATATTCATAGGTCAATCTCCCATGGACAAAACTGTCGATTATCAAATTCATAACATTATATTTTGAAGTTTATCCAGGAACATAAAATATGGAAGGAGTTGGTACCTATGGTAGTCACCTTGGTCGAAATCATAGCCGAAAGCCTCTACAATGAAACAACTGTTAGCTTTATAGTTTGTTTCAAATGATAGATGATAATGAATGATTGAGTGATTTAATAAAGATTGATTATATCATACTCAAAGATCAACCATTGATGTCCCGCAATCCCTATAGAGTTAAGCCTTAATTTATAGAGCTTTGCATTCATCTATATTGATCTTGTTGACCATATACTCATAACAAATTAAAATATTTATTAAACACAAACTGATTAGTAAAAAAAGGGTGATGTATAATTGGAATTGAATAATTTATCCTCTAGAATGCTTGAATAAGCTTTTTTAGTTGTAGTCCAAAAGCCCTTTGCTTCAAGCAACATTACGTCTAACCTACATGCATGACATAGCTATTACTAAGATCCACGAACTGGGAATTGGAAATTACCTACACCAAGATATATTTGAATGATGTTAACATGATCCTTAGCATGTTACTTACCATAAACCAGAGAAAGACTAACCATTTAGCTTCTAATTCTTGTAATCCAAACACATTGTGCATAGGGTCATTAGTAATCCATGTATAACCTTCAATTAAACAAATAAAAAAATAGAATTCATATATCATATTGGCAGCATATTAAACTAAAACACGACGTGGAAGTTAAGTGAAGCCCAAAACAGACTAATTTATTAAATTAAAAATACCTAGCAGTTCCGCCAAAGGGAGGTTGTAGTTGAGAAGTAGAATCCAACGCCAACCTGGGTCATGAAACGAGAAGTAATCGAAGACTCAAACGCTTTAAAACAATACCCAACCAGTAACCAACATCGTCTTACTTCGATAATCTTGAATCAGATATTAAACATCTCAAAAATTTCAAATTTGACTTCATTACCTGAACAACAACGGAGCACCGGGAATCAGATTTCATCATCCGTCGGTGGCAGCAACTTTCAAAGACATAAGTGCAATAAAATAACATCATTAAAGGTCGAAATCTTGAAAATTTTCAATTAGAGAGAATAAAAAACTACCGGAGGGATCCAATGCATTATTACTTTAATATTTTCTAGAAAAACTACCAGTGGAGTGGATTTGAATCAAAACAAAATACATAACGAATTAAGAATATTATAATATAACTTTTTATTTACATTATGCCTAAAAATGCTAAATTAGCTTACGAACAATCAGAAGCAAACCGGAAGTCTTGAAGATGATGACTGATGACGGGGGTAGCTCAAGACTAAATAAAACGACTAAATATGTAAGCGCTCAAAAGGTTAAACGGTTCAACGGTTGAAAAGCTGTGAGTTGGGAAAAGCAATACAGAAACAGTAGCCGGTCACATCTGAAGATCGCTTCACCAACCCACAGCCGCAAAAGCAAAGCAGGTCTGCCAATGCACACTATTATCCGGGGGACAAAAGCCTTCAACCCCCGAAAGGGGAAACCCTCCACTACAAGCGAGGTTGCTAGTCTAATCCATTCCACTTCGGGAGATACCTTCTCTTATAAAATGACAGTTCATTTACTTCAGAGAAGGACATCCTGACCAGCTCTGATTCTCCAATCTCTGGTCATTCACATCGAATGCTTGTCTTGCACAAGTCATTCCCTTTCACATCCAACACACACATTCCCTTTGCTTCCACTTCCGAATCTGAGTACAATTCAGAGGAGGATCCATAGCAAAGAACAACAATAAACTAGTAAACCTCCTTCCACGTCTCGCAAACGTGGGGGGACCCCACGACCTGCGTTAGGCAAGGTTGAACCCTTCAACCATTCTGCCTAGCCAGTCCAGCTACCACCATTGGTCTTGTATTTGTTGCATCAACAAGTTGGCACCCACCGTGGGGCTACGCCGCTATTTCTTCTCCAAAAGACCTAGTAGTGTAGCTCTATTCATTTAAAATCACCATGTCTGAAAGTGGATCCCCGGAAGAAGTAAATCAAATCCCAAACGCTTCTACTCCGGGTAGTAGCCAAGCTCACGTGGCTATACCAACTTCTTTCTCAACTCCGGGGAGCACACCCGAGTTCCTCAACTTCAACACACCAACTCCGTCCAGATCCGGAGTTCCATCTCCCAATATCGGTGTCTCTGATGCCCCATCGTGTGTTGAACTCACCCCTGAAGGGGTTGCTAACAATTTCCTTGTGCTAAGGACCCTTCTCAACCAGCATGTGAGTAAAGAAAGAGAAAAGGGAGTGAGGATCCGTTTAGACTATGACGAACCTGAGCCAACATTGTCTCCTGGGCCACCTCCTCCTCTTTTTGCAACAAGAAGTGAGGCCGGTCCCAGTAACCTTTCAAACCCTCACCCTTATCTGTCCACTATGACAAATCCTACGGTGCATCCTATCTTCTCTTCCCAACCAATTACTAGTGGTGCTCCTCTGGGACATGAGCTAACTCTTGACCAGCTCCTGCAATCCCCGGTGACAAGCTATCCAGCATCTACCACAACTACATGGGAACAAGCTCTGTCCGTGCTCCCCTTAGCACGAAGCGCTGTTATGAGTGCTCCCCTCGGGATAAACTGCTCCCCTGGCCCAGGAAGCCTTCAAGGCTTCAACCCTATGCCCAACATGATGACCCAGATGATGGCCAACTTCCCATGGCAACACTTCATCAATCAAGTGCTTGCCACTCAGGGAAACAACGGGAATAGCAGTAATGTGGATGCAAGGACTGAAGAAGACTTGGCTAAACCATACAAGCCAAGTAACCTTTCATGCTTTTCAAGGCAGATAGCCGATTATGATTTCCAGTCAAAGATCAAAATGCCAGCCCACATCAGAACATATGATGGGACTGAAGATCCTGAGGACCATCTTCAGATCTTCACCGGTGCAGCTCGGATAGAAAAATGGTCCAACGCTGAGTGTTGCCTAATGTTCATGCAAACTCTTGTTGGATCCGCCAGGATCTGGTTCAACGATTTGCCTGCTCAAAGTGTTCGAAGCTTTGATGATCTCAGCAAGGGTTTCCTGGCCAATTTCTCCCAACAAAGACGATATGTCAAAGATGCAACAGTGATCTTTCAGATAAAACAACGTGATGATGAAAGTCTCCGTGCTTTCATTGAACGATACAAGAAGGAAGGTCTGACTTATGTAGGGGCCGATGAGAAAATGAGAGTGGCTGGCTTCATGAATGCCATCACCTCTAAGTACCTTACAAGGGATTTCAACAAATCTCTACCCAAGACCTTAGAAGAAGCTCTTGAAAGGGCTGAAGCCCACATCCGGGGAGAGGAGGCAGTAGACATTAAGGAACAAAGAAAAAGAGGGTCCGGCTGGAGAAGCAACAGTCCAGCCAGAAAAAGAGGGAACTTCAACTCCTATGACCGGCGGTCAAAGGGTTCAGACCCTCGAAGGTCTGAAGGTCAGAACCTTTCAAGCAGGGAAAAAGGCATAAGTTTCACACCCCTCACAAAGACCCCTCAAGAAATCCTTGCAACAGAAGAAGTTAAACAAAACTTTCGGCCTCCTAGACCTCTCCCCAAAAGCAGGAAAAACGAGAACTCCACCCAATACTGCGAGTTTCACGAAGAAAAAGGTCACCATACCAATGATTGCTTCCAACTCAAGAAAAGAATAGAAGAAGCTGTTAAGTCCGGAGAACTCGCTCATTTGGTCAAGGGAGTCCGGGACAAAATGGCTGAAGGAAAGGGTAAGGAAGTCAATATGGTAGATTTCGATGGAAAGGTTCCTCACAAGAGGCAGAGGTTGGAAGCTTGGGAGCTTCAGTGTGTCTGTTTCCCCCCTGCGGAGAATGACCCTCTCCCTAGCCCTCTCGTGGTAGAAGCTACCGTGGGAACGTTGCAAACATGCAAGGCATACATAGACACGGGGGCAGCCACTGAAATCATGTTCGAAAAATTCTTCAACCGATTGAGCAATGAAGAACGTTCAAGGCTTCAACCCTCTGGGACCTCCATAAAAGGTATCGCTGACATACCCCTCAAGCCTTTAGGGCAACTAACACTTAATGTTCGTTTCAGTGAAGGTTCAAAAGAAAGAACCCAACCACTCACCTTTGTGGTTATCAACATCCCCTCAAGCTATGATGTGATCATCGGAAGACCAGGACAGTGTGCATTTTACATGGCAGTGTCTGTTGGCCATGGCACAGTCAAATTTCCCACCGAAAGGGGGATAGCAACCCTTCAACCCTCTCAGGAAGCCTACATGGTTGAAGGTGAAAGATCAAACAGTGAAGAAGACAGGCAAAGGTTGGTCATAAACCCTAAATACCCTGAACAAAGAATAAGGGTCAACCCAGACCTTTCTCAAGAGACCCTTTTATACCTTGAAAAATTGCTAACACACTACAGCGATGTATTCGCTTGGTGTCCTGAAGATATGACCGGGATCCCCCGGGACATTGCCGAGCATGAGTTGAGAATACCACCAGAGGTCAAGCCTGTGGTCCAGAAGAAAAGAAGCTTGGCCCCAGAGAGAAGTCTGGCAGCCTGCCAAGAGGTCGAAAAGCTTGTGTCAGCCGGTATTCTCCGAGAAGTCAAGTACCAGTCATGGGTTGCAAACCCGGTCATGGTCAAGAAACCAGACAACTCTTGGAGGATGTGCATAGACTTTAAGGATCTTAACAAAGCTTGTCCTAAAGATTGCTATCCACTACCAGAAATAGATCTCAAAGTTGACTCCCTCACAGGCTACTCGTTCAAATGCTTTCTTGATGCATACAAAGGCTATCACCAAATCCTCATGAAAAAAGAGGATGAGGAAAAGACAGCCTTTCACACGGACAAAGGGATCTTTTGCTATCAAAAGATGCCTTTCGGTCTCAAAAATGCAGGAGCAACCTATCAACGGCTCGTTGACAAAGCCTTCGAAAGCCAAATCGGCAAGAACATGGAGGCATATGTCGATGACTTGGTTATTAAAAGCAAGACGGAATACCAAATGCTCGATGATATTCAAGAAACTTTCAAGAACCTCGGAAAGGTTAACATGAAGCTTAATCCGGAAAAGTGTTCGTTTGGATTCGAAGAAGGAAAATTCTTGGGCCACATTGTTGGAAAACAAAGCATCAAAGCCAACCCTAACAAAGTAAAATCCGTCCTTGAAACCAAGCCACCAAAGACCAAGAAGGAAGTTGAAAGCTTGAACGGGAAGCTTGCAGCCTTGAAGCGTTTTACCTCAAAGTTAGCCGAAAGATCTCTGCCCTTCTACAAAACGCTCAAGAACTGCTCAGATAAAAAGGATTTCAAATGGACTGAAGAAGCTGAAGAAGCTTTCAACCAGATGAAGCAACATCTAGCTTCCCTACCAGACATTGCGGCACCAAAAACCGGGGAGTTAATATCGGTGTACCTCTCAATCACCGACGAGGCCATCAGTGCAGTCCTCACCATTGAGCGAGACAAGGCCCAGGTACCCGTTTATTTTTTCAGCAAAACTTTAAAATTAGCTGAAACGAAATACCCTCCCCTTGAAAAACTTGCCTTAGCCTTAGTTCAAACAGCTAGAAGGCTTCGAAGGTATTTCCAAGCACACCCCATACAAGTGGTCACCGACCAACCTATTAAGAGTGTGCTTGAAAAACCTGAAAACTCGGGGCGATTGGCCAAATGGGCCATAGAACTAGGTGAACATAACATCACCTATGTCCCAAGGAAAGCCATCAAGGCACAAGTCTTGGCCGATTTCATTGTGGAAGTCCCAAACCAAACACTCACTGAAGTAAACACTGCCACCACTGAACCTTCCAACCCTGAAGCCTGGAAGCTTTTTACCGATAGGGCTTCAAGCGTTGAAGGGTCAGGGGCTGGATTAATTTTGATCAACCCAAAAGGTTTGGAGTTCACATATGCTCTTCGTTTTGATTTTCAGACCACCAATAACGAGGCTGAATACGAAGCATTAATAGCCGGCCTAAGGCTGGCCAAAGAAATGAAGGTTGAAAAGCTTGAAGTGTTCACGGATTCGTTGCTAGTCTCAAGCCAAGTGAATGACAGCTACATAGCTAAAGAGCCCAACATGAAAAAATATAGAGAAAAATCCAAGGAACTGATGAGTACCTTCCAAGCATGCAATATCAAACAGATCCCCAGATCTGAAAACAAAAAGGCCGATGCCCTAAGTAAGCTTGCATCTCTCACTTTTGCCCACCTCACCAAGAAGGTACTGGTAGAAGTGTTGAAGGCCCCATCCATTAATGAATTAGAGGTTCAAGATGTGGTTACCGAAGAAGAACCAAACTGGATGACTCCCATAAGAAAGTTCCTCAAAAATGGTGAATTACCCAATGATCAAGTGGAAGCCAAAAGGGTTGAAATCAAGGCAAGGCAATACATACTACAAGGAGAAACCCTTTACAAAAAGGGTTACCTTGCTCCCTTGCTAAGATGTGTCGGTCCCGAGCAAAGTAAATATTTGATCAAGGAAATTCATGAAGGTGTATGCGGAGCTCACTTTGGAGCTAGGTCGGTAGTTGCAAAGCTCATGAACCTCGGATATTTCTGGCCTTCAATGCATCGCGACACAGCCGAAGAATTGAAGAAATGTGATGCCTGCCAGATCCATGCACCAATCCCAAAAAGTCCCAAGCATGATTTAGTCCCAATAACCTCGGCTTGGCCATTCCATAAGTGGGGAATGGACATTGTTGGTCCATTTCCCCCAAGCAAAGGGGGAGTGAAATTCCTACTGGTGGCGGTAGACTATTTCACCAAGTGGCCCGAGGTCAAGCCACTTGCCAAGATCACAGGAAAGCAAGTCATCGACTTTGTCTGGGAAAAAATCATTTGCCGTTATGGATTGCCAGGAGTACTTGTCACTGATAACGGAAGGCAATTTGCTGAAAAACCTTTCAGCGTCTGGTGCAAAGAATACAACATCGATCAGGTTTTCAGCTCAGTGGCTTATCCGCAATCAAACGGGCAGGTTGAGAGAACAAATAGAAGCATAGTGGAAGGCATAAAGACAAGATTGGGAAGGTACGAAAGCAACTGGCTTGAAGAATTGCCTAGTGTCCTATGGGCAATTAGAACAACAGAAAAAACAAGCCATAAGAAAACACCTTACAGCTTGGTATTTGGATCTGAAGCTGTGATCCCTGCCGAAATAGGAGTTGTAACCCAAAGAATTGTCAACATGGATCCCGAAACAAACCAAAAAGAGACCATGTTGAATTTACAACTCCTAGAGGAAGCAAGAGATCAAGCCGCAATTCAAGAAGCCAAATACAAGCAACAAATGGAAGCTTACTACAACAAAAAAGTAAAAAACGAACGTTTCAAGCCAGGGGATCTGGTCCTAAGAAACAACGAAGCCAGCAAGAAAGAAAATCAAGGAAAGCCTGGCCCAAAATGGGAGGGCCCATACACCATCCTTGAAGCACACAAAGGTGGATCCTACAAGCTGGCTGATTCAGAAGGCAAAAGGCTTCCAAGGCATTGGAACGGCAAAACACTGAAAAGGTTCCATGTTTAAACGGAAAATTTGGTTTGTATCAAAATGTATTTCAAGCAGGATTATGAATACCTTTTGTAAAAAGCAAGTATTGCTTTAATGAATGAAGTTGTTTTTATCAAACTTGTCTTTCTATCCCAAAATCAGGTTGAGAACCTAGCAAAAAACTCCATGGCAAGGGCCATGTAAGGGGATGAGCTCCCAGGCCACATCGCTCAATAGGTTCAAGGGTTGAATGAACCTATATAAGGGGTGAGTTCCTAAATCAATACAACTCCATGAGACTTGTTAAGAAAAAATAAAATTGTCTCATAGACGGGTATAAGCAGCCTACACCAAATGTTCCCTAAGTCTTAGAAATATAGTCTACAAAAAGGCTAAAAAACCAAAGGAAATGATTAAAAGGATAGGTGCCATCTCTTCTTGTTAAAAATGCCAAGGCTAAGTGTCTGCAGCACTGAACCCTTCTAGGTATAAAAACATAAGGGCAGCACAAACCCGACAAAGACAAAGTTACAAAAAGAACAAAGCAAATCCAAAAAGAACAAAGTCAATTGGACAAAATCACAAAGGTACAAACCAAGCCAGGACGCAAAACCAAAAAGCCTTCAAGGCTTCAAGCCACCCGGGCAATACCTCGAAACCTTAAAGGCTTCAACCTATTGACAGACAGCCAAAATGCTTGGACGGTTAAAAACCAGATGAACTGCCTTGTCCAAAAGGCACAAGCATAAAACCATAATAAAAGGAAAATGGTTAAAACATAACATCATATAAAAGAAAGCCCTAAAAAGACTTTCAAACATAAGTTAGAAACAAGTCCTAATAACTTGCAAGCTTAAACTACTGTTCCAGCGGCCACAAAGGCCTTAAAACACAACCAACAGGAACCTTAAGGGTTCCTAATAACCTAATATTGTTCAAGTTAACATTACAAAACATAAATTGTTTCAGTGCTAAGAAAGCTACGAATCAAGCATCAACAGATTTGGAAACTCCAGAACCTTCGCCCTTGGCCTTCTTTGTTTTCTTCAACTTTTTAGTCTTCACACCTCCATCACCACCAACCGCCGAAGCCTCCAAGCTTGCATCCTTAGGAACATCCGGCTGACCTGAAAGGGTATCGTCACTATCACCTGAATAAGACCTCTTCCTTGAAAGAGATCCCAGGACTTCAGCACAGACCTTCTCATTCAAGCCCTCCGGCTTCAAACCCTGCAGCACAGCAAGAGGCTTACCAAAGCAACCAGAAACTTGATGGATGTAAGGATAAGTCAGCTTCTCCATTTGCTCAACGGAGCCTTTAAAAACATCAGACGCCTCGGGCCGAAACAGAGGTGATTTCTCCAAAGGATGACCGGACTCATGAAGCTTATAACCTGCAATAAGACCTTGGTGTTTTCCTAAATTGAGCAGCTTAGTATAAACATCACCGAGGGCAGAGTTAAACTCTTTGGAATGCAGCAGATAGGTAACCACTTGATGGAAACCCTGCTCAATGAGCCATTGGTTATCGACAGTAGCCTGAGCAACTGAAGCCTTCAACCCTTCTTTCTCCTTACCAAAAGCCTGTTGCTGAACAAACAAAGCTTCCCGGTCAGCCCTAAGTTTCAACCTATCAGCCTCGAAGCTTTTTTTCAAATCACCCATCTCAATCTCATGCGTCTTTTTCAGATCACTAACCTTCTTCTCCCATGCTGCTTCCTTCTCGGCAAAACCAGCTATCTCCTTCTTCATCCCAGCCATGGAGGATTTCATTTTGTCCTTCTTCTTGGAGAATTCTTCATATTCCCGCATTCTCTGACGAAAACGGGCAATGCCTTGAGGAAGCATGGCAGCTAGGTTGCATGTACTCAAAATCATACGGGACAGCATCAGGTCATCATCCATCCCAGCAATAGTCTCGTGCACTGAGGGAGGAGCAATGTGACTCAGAGCATCCTCACAAACAGTAGCATCTTTGAAACTGTCATCATTCTTCACCGACCAAGTAGGCACATAAATCCCTTCCGGGTCCAACCCTTCAACGTCCCTGCTCGAAGACTCCTGAACAGGAGTGGCAACAACCTTCTTGCTTGAAACCTTTTTGCCATGAACAACCAATTCCTTAGCCTTCTCAGCACCTGCTTCAACATCTTGATCTTCCGAAACTTCAATATCGTCACTCAAGTCCACTGGTTCAGTAGAAGTGGATTGAGGACCAGCTTTCAACAACCGACGAGAAGATCGACGGGTTGAAGATTTAGGAGCATTAGACTTAGAAAAACCCTTGGCAGTAGCAGCACTAACATAGCCTGAACCCTCAAACCTTTGATCAGCAGTCCTAACCACAACATTCTCACAAGGAACAGACGGAGCATCCTCAAAACAACATCAGAAGTGTCGTCGCTCTTAATAAAATCCAAAGCAGACATGACTGCAAAAAAAAAAAAAACAACAACACATAAGTCATAGATTAAGAAAAACATAAAAAGGACAAAAAAGGAAAATGCATACCCATGCCACTCCTCATAAGAACCGGATCCCGATCAACATTCCCCCAAATTTTACTAGCCCCTAATAGAACAAGTAAGTGTTCAGGAAAGGGACGAACCCTCGAAGGGCACCCCCGGATGGCATTGAGAAAAACAACATTCAATTCAGACTCGGAAGGTTCCGGATCATTGAGGACAGTATCCGGATTCCTCCACACCATTTTAAATGGGAGAATAGTATCGGAAACCCAGAAAAAGCGGTCTTTCCAAGCCCCAAGCGTAGTAACCATCGACGAAATAAGGCAGGTATCAACTTTGGTTGTTTCAAAAGTAAACCAATCGCCATTCTTAGCCAAACGAAAAAGCCGACGAAAGAGTAAAAGGGAAGGATCATACCCAAGAGCACGACATAAAACCTCAAAATGCAAAACCCTAGCCATCCCCTTCGGATGAACTTGCCCAAAAGAAACCCGATAATACTCCAACAAGTTCAAAACAAAAAACGAAAAGGGATATCGAAGGTTTGAGAACTCAAAATGACTACAATAAAGGGCAATCGAACCAGAAGGTGGTTTATCAACGGGAACATCACAAGCAGGGGCAGTGGGGTCAAACTTCCTATCAATACCATATTCCATACAAAATAAATCTACCTCCTCTTGTGTTAACCGGGAAAAAGATTTTGCTAAGTCCTTACGAGCACCCATTTTTTGAAAACGGAAAATGCAGAATGAAAGATGAAAAGGAAACCGGAACTAACCTTAGAGAAGGAGAGAAAATGGCAGGAACTTGGAATAAATTGTGAAACAAATGGATAAGTTTGGAAATATAAAATAAATATAAGTCTACAATAGGGGTAATAATGGCAAAACAGTAACTCCTGCGAAAACCGCCACCCTATCAACTGCCATACATCAATCAAATCAATTGTCAGTTATTTGAAATTCAAATTCAAAAAATTAACTGCCTTCAACCTTTCAAGCCTTCAAGCAACGAACCCTCGAAACCTTCAAGCAATAAAATACGTACATAAAAGTCAGAAGTCTTTAAGCTTATCACCCAAAAGCCTCTGACTTGGGGGGCTGATGACGGGGGTAGCTCAAGACTAAATAAAACGACTAAATATGTAAGCGCTCAAAAGGTTAAACGGTTCAACGGTTGAAAAGCTGTGAGTTGGGAAAAGCAATACAGAAACAGTAGCCGGTCACATCTGAAGATCGCTTCACCAACCCACAGCCGCAAAAGCAAAGCAGGTCTGCCATTGCACACTATTATCCGGGGGACAAAAGCCTTCAACCCCCGAAAGGGGAAACCCTCCACTGCAAGCGAGGTTGCTAGTCTAATCCATTCCACTTCGGGAGATACCTTCTCTTATAAAATGACACTTCATTTACTTCAGAGAAGGACATCCTGACCAGCTCTGATTCTCCAATCTCTGGTCATTCACATCGAATGCTTGTCTTGCACAAGTCATTCCCTTTCACATCCAACACACACATTCCCTTTGCTTCCACTTCCGAATCTGAGTACAATTCAGAGGAGGATCCATAGCAAAGAACAACAATAAACTAGTAAACCTCCTTCCACGTCTCGCAAACGTGGGGGGACCCCACGACCTGCGTTAGGCAAGGTTGAACCCTTCAACCATTCTGCCTAGCCAGTCCAGCTACCACCGTTGGTCTTGTATTTGTTGCATCAACAATGACGATACTTGCGATGATCGTTGTGGTCACCGTTGGTTCAGCCTCTAACCACCGTTGGGACCCTAGTCCTCTACACCGGAGTGCATCAGATGTGGCGGAACCATTGTCGGGAACTTGTAGCAAACAGTATTGCTCTGTAATCGTCTTTGTTTTAATGAAAATATTTTCTCTATGTATTGATCAGAATCATCATTACGCGGACCAATCTAACAACCGATGGAACATACAATTGAAGGAGGACTTACCAGAGCTTCGTCGGAGTCTTCGCCAAAACCCTAGCCGCCATCGCCGGAAGAAGCGGCTAGGGTTTTCTATCATCTTCTTCCTCCTCGTTTTAACATTGGAACAATCGAAGATGTTTATGTGGCTCTTGTAGACCACCGCCTTATGGAAGGTTGTAACCGAATCATTACCACCGTCACTCTCGCGTGCTCCATCTGTCTTCACCGCGCCAGGGTATGGTTGGCTCCGCCTTAGCACCTCCGCTGCCACCCTCATATTTCTCTCCCGATCTCGCTCTTGTTTGTTCTCCCTTTTTGTTTATCTCTCTATCTCCTGGAAGAGGGATTGATGTGGTGAGAGTGAGAGCATAAATTTAGGCTTAAATTTCGAAACCTTATTTCAAAATTTAAAAGTCACAATTGATGGAGCCAAATCTGATTCCTGGATACATATTTCTTAGCATGAAAACTTTATGTTTAGAGTTTCGTTAAAGGTAACAAGGGATTAAAATGTAATTAAGATGGAGGTGTTAAAATGTAATCAGTGTTTAAAAGATTAATTTCATTTGAAGGATGTACCCTATTCATGAATTAAGGTGAAAAAAAAATCATATTTTTTATCTTAAAATTCCCCCTCATGCATTATTTATACTGCATTATTTACATTCATTTGAAGGTTGTACATCAAAGCATTATCGACTTGTACCTTTTAATCCGTGCGTCGATATTGAACAAGATAACTACCGAAACGTCGACAAAAATGTGTAAGTCATCATGCTATCTTTGGATTTGTTTTAAACAATATAGTTTATAAGATATGTCAAAAATAAGTAAAAAAATTATAAGTTTGTTGTGGAGTGGTGAATTGTAACTAATTATCTAAAATTTAGATAAAACCTTAGGGATTTGAATGTAATAAGTTCAAGGATTTAAATGTAATAGATTGAGGGACTAAAAAATAATTATGGATTAAAAGACCACGTTACCCTCATTTTAGGGGTTTATTTATAAATAAGGGGGGAAGAAGTTCTTAACTTTTGGTAATCCCTCCCTCATGCATTATAATATAGTATAGATTAGTTGATGAATCAATGGACATTTCTAAAAAGGAACAAATGGTTGTGGTTTTAAGATATGTTGATAAATTAGGATTTGTGAAGGAACGATTTATTGGCATTGTTCATGTTAAGGAAACAACTGCGTTATCTCTTAAATCTGCAATTGATAAATTATTTGCTCACTACAGTTTGAGTTTAGGTAGGGTTAGAGCCAAAGGATATGACGGTACAAGCAACATATTCGGTGAGTTTAGTGGTTAACATAGAAGACGTGTATGTAGGGGCGGACTTACCCACACCTGTGGGCGGGCGGGCGGCCGCACCCCTTGAAATTTTTTTACTATTTATTATCCGGTAAAATCCCGACCGCACCCCTTGGAAATTTTCAACCGCCCTCTTAGAAAAAAATATTTTTAATTTATAAAAATAAATTGTAATAAACACTTACTTTTAGAAAAATATAACCTAGAGACTGATTTTCTATAAATAAAAATAAAACCTAATTTGAAGTATAATAAAATAAGCCAACCCAAACCGCCTTTTCCTATTCTGTTTCAGTCTTTCTCCCGCTCTCTCTCGTCTGCGATCCCCAGCTTCCCACTGCCCAGCGACGACAACAACAGCAAAACCCCCAATTTCTCGCCGGAATTCGTCAATATCATGCCGCCAAACCCACCGGAATCCAAACAATACAAGGTACCTTCGTTTTTAATGTTATATTGTTTTTTAGAAGAAATAGAGTTATAGAGATGATAAAAAGGTTTGAAATTTTATGTCTTTTGATGTTTTTTTTTTGTTCTAGACTTTAGAGGGTGATTTTGTTGTTTAGATGATTTTTTGGTTGTTACAACTTACAAGATACAGTAATCAACAATTACTAGGGTTTGAAAAGTAAAATTGAAAATAATGGAGTAATGAAAACCCGTAGGACGACATTTTAAATATGTTTTTAATGACGTTTGACGTGTTTATGATGACTATATATATTTTAGCTTGATGTTCTTTTGTTTTACATGACCCGACCCGAACTGACCCGATCCGACTCGATATGAACCGATTCTATTCTTATATACGTAGGGGCCTAAAATCTTTAAAAATATTCCGCACCCTCATGGAAAATTCATGGGCCCGCCACTACGTGTATGTTGACCCAAAATATCGAAAAAGGAAGATCAACATCACCATTATGTGGTTAATAATTTCAACACGGTTCTCGATATGCAAATTCAAGAGCTTATAAATCGTTGTGATGAGGTAACCACTGATTTGCTTATGTGTATGAATTCGTTGAGCCCGTGTTGTAATTTTAGTGTCTTTAATAAACTAAACTTGCTAAAGTAGGCCAAGATGTATCCGTATAATTTTACTTTTGATGAAAAAGACAAGCTTATATATCAGCTCGGCCACTACATTAGTAATGTGAAAAAGGATGAGTGGTTTGACAACTTGAATGGGTAAGTGATTTTGCCAAAAGAATGGTGGAAACAAGCATAAACATTGATTATCAGTTGGTCTATCGTTTAATAAAGTTGTCACTAATTTTACCGGTTGCAACAACTAGTGTTGAAAAGAGTTTTTCTCCAATGAAGCATGTGAAGACGAAATTGTGTAATAGGATGAGTGATGAATACATGAACAATGCTTGCATTTGTTACATTGAAAATGAGTTCTTTCATCAAGTTTCGGTCAACGATGTAATGCAACTTTATAAAGATGAAACCTCGTAGGGAATGTGAGTCAAAATGATAGAACCCTAAATCATGTTTATTGAATCAATAACATAATCAAACATGAAAATATAGTAATACATACTTGTGAGGATGTCATCTTTTTATGAAAAAGGATGAAACCATAATTCTCGTTATCGTACCTGGTATTAATTAATTACTTGAGAGAACAGTCAATTCGCGTTCTTAAAGAGTTTTCTACTCTTATGATCAATACCATTGATTATGATAATCGATTATTAAAAATCTTTGCATTCTCTTTTAAAGGTACCTAAAAAGAGATGTTAATTGTCGGGAACTAATTATGTCGTGGTAAGGTTTAATCAAATGATCCGTAAGATCACACTAACGGGTTATTTTAAGCAATATTATCTCAAAATCATTGAAAAAAAAAAAAAAAAAAAACAACACCAAGGCAAGGACCCATTAGGAGCAACCTGTTTCACACGTGTAAACCCAAAATCACTACTCCACCATACCCAGTTAGCAACTCCCTTCACACGCTCACACACGCCGCAAGTCAGAAAACCACCACCCAAAATATCTTCATCTTCTTCTCCATCTTCCTCCCGATCTCTCCCCTTCGTCGTCTCCGGCGATCCGATTCACCGCCGCATAATCCGACGAAATCAGGAGAGATCTCAATCATCTCATATCTCAAACTCAATCGCAACCGATTGTTATCATTTCTTATAAATTTCATCCGCAGATATGAACGAGAAAGCTGGCGTCTCCAAGGAGCTCAATGCTAAGCACCGAAAGGTCTTGATCTGTGTTTCATTTTATGTGTTTTTAGGTTAAATTGTTAGTTTAAGATTATTTGATCTGTTTTTGATCTACTTTTGAGTACTTGTGATGTAACGATTGTTGAATCTGTTTGGTGATTCGATTCGTTTGTCGTTTATCATCGGTGTTAGAGATTTAGAGATCTGAAGCTTTGTTTAGACAGTGATGAAGTTATTAAGAGTTTAAGATTAGTATGATTGGCAAGTTGTTTGTTTATGAGAAAGTTATCTGAATTTAGGTGTTAAGAATTATGTGGTCTATAGGCGGATCGTTTATTATTTTTAGTTACTTGAGGTAAGAGGATTGTAAGTTTACTAAAAAATGCTTTTAATCACTTAGCATCTGTGCTTTTACTGTTAAATGGGCTATGCTATGACTGTGGATTATGTGATTGGTTAGATGTGTTGCGGCAATAAATGTAATAAGAGAACGATTGTGGATTTGTTGGCGTTAAGACCTAAAAGACTATTTGAATGATTTTGATTCAATTGCTTGAACGGTACACGTGCTTACATTGGTCATATAAGGACAAGGGGGTGAATTGCTTCTTTGCATCGTATCTTTCGTAATATAACAAGTAATTAGATCAGCATGATTGGCAAGCTGTTTCTCTATGAGAAAGTTATCTGAAATTCTGAATTTAGTTGCTAAGAGTTCTGTGATCTCTAGGAAGATCATCTTTTATATATAGTCAACTAAACTACACTATGAGGATTTCCTTTCATAAGTTTAGTATATGTTGTTGATCACCTAGCTTTTACTATACATGGGCTATGCCAATGGATCACGTGATTAATCGGAACTTTTGAATCAATAAGTGTAATAAGAGAGCGACCGTCAGCGCTAAATGATCATTTGAATGATTTTGATTCAATTGTTTGAAAGATACGCGTCGCGTGATTGCATTCGTTGCATAAGGAAAGGGTGAATCAAGAGGCTGACTACAATCTATAGCTTTATTTCTTACAAAATGATATAATTTGATAATGAAGATAGAGACTATAGAATATAAACATCATTCGTTTGTAGATTTGGTCATCGAGATTGAACGTTATAGATTTAAAAGTTAAATTGTCTGCATTTATTAACTTGCAAAGTGAAAACAATATAATTTCTATACTTATTCAAAATAATGTTCTATGCGTATGGTTGTGCAAGCGGTTACGTGAATTCCTTGTTTTCAGATACTAGAAGGACTTCTTAAATTGCCAGAGAATAGGGAGTGTGCTGATTGCAAAACCAAGTAAGTGATGCATTTATGACATCATCAATCAAAGTGTATTTATTATCTAGCTATATCAGTCATAAGATGCTAATACTGACCTTTCCATGGCAGAGGTCCTCGATGGGCTAGTGTGAATTTAGGCATCTTTATATGCATGCAATGTTCTGGTATCCACCGAAGCCTTGGGGTCCACATATCAAAGGTAATAAAACTATCAATCTGATTGATGCGAAACCTTCATTTCCATCTAGCATTGTATGTAGATGTGGCTGTAACAAAGTTTTTTTCTCTCATTATTTATTGGTGCACTTCTTCTCAGGTGAGATCGGCTACACTGGACACATGGCTTCCTGAACAGGTTGCATTCATCCAATGTAAGACATGTTTCTCCTATTTTCTATTCAAGAGTGTAGGCCTGTAAACGAACCGAACAAACACGAACATGGCCATGTTCGTGTTTGTTCATTTATCTTTAAGCGAACACTAACACGAACATATAATAGAACACATTTTTTTGTTCACGTTCGTTCATTAAGAAGATAGGCATGTTCGTGTTCGTTCATGTTCATTCGTTTAAAACCTAAACGAACATTTCACGAACGTAAACGGACACAAACAAACTTAAACGAACATAATGGAACAAACATAAACGAACACAAATTAACATTAATGAACAAAAACGAACTAGTGTAACACATCACAACTCATCCAAAAAAAAAAACACATCTAAATTAGTGGTTTAAATGTACGTGATTCAGTTACGTGGTTTTTTTATATAATATATGTGTGGGCGCTCAGGGTAAAAGTGAAATTGCACTAACTTTAACATTATTTTACTAATTCCTTGAAAATAACGTTAAAAGCGGTGGACGGTTAATCATGCATGCATCATGTGGTGGCGTTGATATCCGAAAGATAAGGGGGTACATGCACTAATCGGCCTTTGTCCCGATTGTTGAGTGTTATATGCCTTATGTCCAAGGCTTGATGCAAAACTACTATCGAGTCGGGGGTCTCACTGGAAGCGGCCTCTCTATTCCTACGGGGTAGAGGTAAGGCTGTCTACATCTTACCCTCCTCAGACCCCACCTTAGCTTTGCTATTGATGGGATTTACTGAGTATGATGATGATGATGGTGATCAATTTCGATTACTGGCGGACCCAGGAATTACTTGTTGGGGGTGCGGATGAGTGGTTCAAGCATATTTTCAAGGGGTACGGTCGGGTTTTTTGCCTAAAAATACACTATTTTTTTTCTCAAGGGGTGTGCTCGCCCACCCAGGCAGACACTTAGGTCCGCCCCTGATTACGATATGTTCAATTGGAAAAGCTCATTTATTATTACTATAAAGTTCTGTAATTCTGTTACTAATTAGTTATATATATATATATATTTTTATAAATATAACTAATTATTATTTATCTAAAATTTAAATGAACAAAGATAAATGTATGAACAAAACATGTGTTCATGTTCGTTCGTTTAATTAAATGAACAAAAAATTGTGTTCATGTTTGTTCGTTTATTTAAATAAACGAACTTCCCACCAAACAATTCATGAGCAGTTCATGAACGTTTAGTTCGTTTATAGGCCTACAAGAATGTATTTAAAGAGGGATATATTAAACTTATTCACATGAATTGGTGTTCCTTTTTTCTCAGCTATGGGAAATGAGAAGTCAAATAGTTACTGGGAGGCAGAGCTGCCACCAAATTATGATCGAGTCGGCATTGAGAATTTCATTCGTGCTAAGTACGTATTTTATTTGGTTATCTGATACCTCTTTATTTTCATATTCGTCATGGTCTATATTATAAACTCGTACGTTTTATGAAGATATGAAGACAAGCGATGGGTTGCTAAAGGTGGAAGACCAATCTCACCTCCTGCACCGCAAGAAGAAAAAGTGCCGGTGAAGCCCACTGAGAGTCCCGCTAGTGAAAGAAAAAGTTTTCAAACACATACCGCCAAAAGCAACACACCTGTTGCAAGAATCAATCTTCGTGTGCCTCCAAAAGGACCAGAAAATGTATGTAAACTTGTTATCATTTAACTTGGGGGTGTGAATTTCTGACACGACTTGAAAACACGACCCAAACCTAACACGAAATTTTCCGGTTTGGGTTTTAGTCTAAACGGGCTCGGGTCAGTTTCAGGCTGAGCACGCGAACCCATTTAGCTAAACGGGTCGGGTTGGTGGGTTGACCTGTTT
Source organism: Helianthus tuberosus (assembly GCA_030545235.1). NCBI lineage: Eukaryota > Viridiplantae > Streptophyta > Magnoliopsida > Asterales > Asteraceae > Helianthus > Helianthus tuberosus. The sequence goes on along the minus strand of JARYGA010055395.1, from coordinate 16,872 downwards.
AACCCATTTATATTATATTTTATTTTATTTTTTACATATGTTTTATGTCATAAATTAAATTGGGTGTGTATTTTTTGCCATAATTATAACTTAAAAAGAGAATTTGACATGAGATTTTAATATTAATACGTGTCAGTGATGTTATTAACAGTTTCTTGATACATTAATACGTATGTCAGTGATGTTTTAATACATTAGGTTTGTTATATCTTCTAGATTGAGAAAGTTATTAAAAAATTTCGACTTAACAGGTGGCACAAAAAGCTGAGGCGTCGGTTCCTTCTGCTGAGGTGGCAAAGGAGGTTGTTGAAACTGTCACTCCTCCCAAAGTTGAGTTTGCTACTGATCTTTTTGACATGCTGTCAATGGACGATGTTCATACTGAGAAAGTTCCGGAAGCAGCTTCTTCTACAGATGATCTATGGGCAGGCTTTCAATGTATGTCCTCATATCTCCTGTTTCACTTTATTATATCATCCAACACTGCATTTTCACTTTTTCAGAGTTGACTTACAGATGGTGTTTGACTTTTATTGTATTGCGTTTGCAGCTGCTGTAGAAGTTCCAACCACAGGGGCCACAGATGTTATAAAACCCGTTGACAATAAGCCCAAGCCCGCATCGGGAATAGAAGATCTGTTTAAAGATTCACCTGCTGTCTCACTACCTATTGCATCAGAGAAACCTAAAAAAGATGTCAAAAATGATATTATGAGTCTTTTTGAGAAGGTATAAATGTCTTATTTTCTCTTCTTGACATTTCGATCCGTACTTGTAACTGAGCCGATTCGACTCATGTTCTCTTCTAACAAGAGTTGGTTAATGTGGTAAAAGTTGTCCAAAATGTACTTTTAATCTTTGACATCTCTTAAATAATTGTATTCAAAGTTAGATATTGTTATTCTTGAAAGAGTAAAATGCCATTTTCGTCCCTGAGGTTTGGCGAGTTTTGTGACTTTTGTCCAAAGGTTTGTTTTTTCCGCATTAGAAGGTTTGAAATCTTGCCATTTTCATCTAGCTCGTTAACTCCATCCATCTTTCTTCGTTAAGTTAGGGGTATTTTCGTTTTTTTGTTAACTTAAAGGGCAATTTGGTCTTTTTCACTTTATGTAAAAAGACCAAATTCCGCTGAAAAAGACTTAATTTCCCTTTAAGTTAACAAAAAAGATGGAAGTACCCCTGACTTAACGGAGAAAAATGGATGGAGTTATTGTGCCGGATGAAAATGGCAAGATTTCAAACCTATTGGATGCCGGATTAGGAAAAACAAACCTTTGGAAGAAAGTCGCAAAACTGGCCAAACCTTAGGGACGAAAATGACATTTTACTCTTCTTGAAATAATATGAATTTTGTCATAACATATGAAACTAATTGTTTATAAAAGGTTCGAAACCAGTGCACAATCAGCTTGTTTGTTTTCACCATTTACCATAAAAAGTCAATTCTGGCGGTTTATTTATGATATCTTTTGAATGAATAGTATTGTTCTTTTTTCTTTGTATAATCACCGTGGATGATAATGCGCACTGATTTCGTTTTTATGTTTTTTTAGCAGGCTAATAATACAACATCACCGTATGCTCTTCATCAGCAGCAACTTGCTATGCTAGCTCAACAGCAGTACCTACTTATGGCTGCTGCAGCTAAATCAGGTGGGTTGCCAAATTTAGTCGGGAATGGGCAACAAGGATCCGCTGGTAGCGCTACAAATGCGTCTGGTCAAAATTGGCCAAACTTTGGGTACCAAATCCCAGGAACGCAGATGCCAGCTCCCGGAAAAGTTGAATTAGATAAATATTTGCAGCAGGTATACAATTCATTTACTGCGATTTGGGTTTATGTACAGATCGCAAAATTGGTGGGTTGCGGGTCATTTTTTGTACGGATCAGGTTTGGGTTCACGTGAAATACTTTTTGTCTAGAAGCTATGCAGTTAATATCGGTGATATATCGGTTATCAGTCCCATGTAAAATATCGGTACTGGTATTATCGGCGATATGTGACCGATATATCACCGTTTTCCCGATATCAGTACCTTTCTTCTTAGTTCTACCATTTGTCTTTCTTCTTATTGCTGCTATTAGTGTTTCAAGTCTTAATTGTTAATTGTTAGTGTTAAATGTTGGTGATTTAAGTCTTAATCAGTTCCTGCTTGCTACAATTGTTAGTGTTTTGCAAGTTGCAAAAGGTTAATTTGTTAATGGTAGGAGAATATACTGAACTGTCGGTGTTAAATTGCTATATATATAAATTCTGCATGATATTAAAATTGCCGATATCCCACCGATATCCGATATTTTACCGCATTAATTGCATAGTCTAGAAGTTTATCCATCAACAGATGGAGTCAGTAATGGTTCGAAATTTATATTACTTTAGTAATACTTTAAATTTAAATTTTGAATAGAATGGATTCCGAGGTTTTAACCCGTTAAACTGGTGCCCTTTTTAGTTTTTTTTTCTAATTATATTCAACTCGTTTGACCGTTAGAGATGAAACATAACCCAAGTCTGAGATTTATCAATAAATTAGTTATAATTTTGTCTGGGTATTTCTTTCTATTCAACTTTCCAAATATATTCTACGCATTAATAAATACCAAAAAAACAGTATTCGGGTAAAAGAGCGTTTGCTTGCTATAAATTTCACATATAATTTGCATTCTTTTAACTAGATGGGAAACATGGGAGCAGCAAATCCAGTTGCGAATTCTTTTCCGGTTCCAACATCCAGGTATAATTATTTCTTAATTACGCTTTTATATTTTTGAAATTTTTAGCTTGTTTATACTTTGGTATAAATGTATAATCAGCATGTACACAATGGGCCTGAATAGCGGCACCAATGGCATGACGCCACCTGGAGTTATGGGGCAAACTTCTTCTTTCAACAGCATGGGTCCCTCCGGAGCATCCAAACCACAGTCTACAACTCAAGTACCATCTGCTTCCCCCTCCCAGTCAGCAAAAGACTATGATTTCTCGTCGTTAACTCAAGGGATGTTCTCTAAACCTTGAGCGGTAGGTAAAGTATATGGTAAAGCGCGCAATTCATAAAGAAAAAAAAAGCTATTTCCCTGTATCAGGGATTGTAAACCATTTGTAGAGGATACAGTTTTCAACTTTTACTTCCATTTCATCTGTTTTGTGATACATTCATGAAGATGGTTTCTTTTGTCGGTTTCTTCTCTTTTACTTGTTATTTCCGGTTTTAGTTTTTTCGACGTATGTTGTTTTTCTTTGTTTATGTATAATGAAAGATTATGCTCTACCTATTTTACTGTCTCTTCAATAATTGAAGAAATCACATGGGTTGCTACACATTTAGCCTTGTTTTTTCCATGGCATGTGATTGATAGTCACCTTTTTAGCAACAATTCCTAGATTTTCTTGAATAAATACATCTATACAAACGTATAGATAACTTGATTGTTGGTTTAACCCTTCTTTTGGTTGTGGAGCACACCACTTGAAAGACAACGCAAACCCATATTTTTAGATTTGGTCACTATGGGTATTTAGTGTGGACTACTAGAAAACCTTTTTTATTGGGTAAAGGGGACGGACCCCGGTTAAAAGTTTATTGATATTCCCAACTATTACAAAACCAAGTGTTGGCCGCCGACGCAGTAACAGTAGTGCCCTTTCATTGGGCTAAATGGGCGGCAGGGATAATAGTGCCAGGCAACTGCCTGGCACTCCCATAATGGCCCAACAAATTTACGATTTTATCCCCCTTTAAAATTACGATTTTGCCATCAGTTAAAAATTATATTTTCGTCCTCGCTTAAAAATAAATTTACGCTTATGCTCCCAGCTAAATATTTCAATTTTGCCCCCCGGTTAAAAATTACGATTTTGACCCGTTTCAATTTACAGTTTTGCCATTAGTTTTTTTCCATTAAAATTACGATTTTGCCATCAGTTCAAAGTTATATTTTTACCTCCGCTTAAAAATAAATTTACGCCTTTGCTCCCAGCTAATAATTCCAATTTTACCCTCGGTTCAAAATTACGACTTTGCCCCGTATAAAATTATACTTTTGCCATTAGTTTTTTTTTTTTTTTCTCACAGCCAAGTTAAGATTTTACCCCCAATTTAAATTTACATTTTGCTCATCGTTTTTGTTTGTTTCCCTGGTGAAATTACAATTTTGCCCCCAGTGTAAAGTTACTGTCATGCGGCAGCTTCCTGGCACTCCCTCGTTGGTCCATTTAGTTTACAATTTATCCCCGAATTAAAATTATGATTTCGCCCTCAGTTAAAAATTACGTTTTTCCCATCGTTTTAGTTTTTTTTTACCAAAACTATAAAGGTTTTTTCTTTTAATTGGTTTACTCGATTTAATTTTTTTCCGTGTCAAGGAGCTGCCTAACACTGGCTCATTAGTCCTGAAAAATTACATTTTTGCCCTGAGCCCGAAATTACGGTCTTATCATCGTTTTTTTTTCCTAGCAAAATTATAGTAATCTTTTTTTAATTGGTTGAGAATTATTCGGCCATCGCCCCGCAACGCGGGCGGGACATCTACTACAATATTTACAGACTAAGAGCAATGGGCCCCAGGTTAAACATTTATTGGTGGAAACAGGTCTGGTATGGAACCGGTTTATGGAAAGAGAAGTTATCGGTTGGGTTATGTTCATGTTCTGAGATTTTTCGGGTTTTGATCAATTCGGGTCAGGTATAGTATTAGTGGTGCACAAAAAACCCGAACCCGGAAAAAAAAACCCGGAACCGGGTATTATAAAAACCGGGTTTTCTATACCCGAACCCGAACCCGACCCTACCCATAGGGTAGGGACCGGGTATTCATATTTGATCTAAAACCCGAACCCGGAACCGGGTTTTTTTATACCTGGTTTATACCCGAAACCCGGTTTTTATAAATACCCGGAACCGGTTTTTATAATACCCGGAACCGGGTTTTATAAATACCCGGAACTGGGTTTTTTTATACCCGGTTATATAAGAAGCGAAGACGATTCAAGTCCTATCTATGTTTTTTTTATCTATGTTATTTTATCTATGTTTTCAAGCATTAAGACTTCTAGTTCTTATGATTTAACAAAATTATGTATGCACTTTGATGTAATCTTGTTTAATTATTAGGTTTCTAATGATATTAGAAGTATTTGGTCATTATTCCCCTCTATTTGCTGGAAAGATCCATTGGTGTTTGTCTAATACAAAAAAATGAAAAATTGATGGAACTTGGTTAAAACATAACATAGCAAATAAAATATATTGTTGTTATGTAATCCAAAAGGATTCAAATCAGGACTATTCCTTCGATCTAGCACTATTGAATTTAAATTTAGAAATGTCATTAAAATTTCAATAGGCACCATCTACTAAAACATATAAAGAAGCATTAATACCCGGTCGGGTTTTTTTAATACCCGGTGCGGGTTTTTTTCCAACCCGATGCATACCCGAACCCTACCCGATGAATACCCGAACCGGACCCGAACCCGGAAATAGGGTATTATAATACCCGGGTTTTATAAAACCCGACCCGAACCCTACCCGAACCCGGGTATATAGGGTATACATTTTTGGTAGAAAACCCGGACCTGACCCGGTTTTTAAAAAAACCCGATTTTATAAAACCCGATCCTACCAGAACCTGGTTCCATACCCGGAACCGGTTTTTTAAAAAACCCGATTTGTGCACCACTATATAGTATAGCCGGGTGGAACTAATTTCAAATCATAGGGTCATAACCAGCAGGTAGGGTGGGCTATGGAACCTGTTCCTCGATACGAATTCATGGTTTTTCTTTTTATAGATTTCGGTCCGAAATGAGTATTTTTTTTCACCACTTTTTGGGCGAAAAGTCTGGTAAGTTGGATCTTCAGCTATAAACCAATAAACCTTGTTCAATTTTGTTTAATTTTGGGCCTAAGCCCCAATTATGTGTATTTTGACTTTGACATTTGGAAATTTCATGAAATCATCGTATAAAAGAATGTGCTTAGAGAAATCTAGAAATGATGTGCTGTTTATCTTATATTTGTTGCGGGTACATGAAAACCAACACGTAGAATTGACTTTTAGCATAGGTCATCAAAATATTTTCATGAAAACTAACACGTAGTTTTGACTTTTCAATAGCTTAATGTCTAATTGTAAGCTTTTTTTTTAATGCTTGTTTAGTTGTTCTGGTTAACTAAATCAATGTACTTCTGCTAAATCTATTGTGAAAGATAACCACTAACCAATATTTATTTTTTATTTTCTTGGTGTTTGGAATTGATTATTTAATTCTAAATGTGTTTTTTTTAAAGTGTTTTTTAACTCGAGACTTTTTCAAAATGAGTTTTCAAAAAAATGTTTATTTTAGCTTTTGTGGTGAAAAAAGTAAAATGACTAAAAATGATGAAATAAGTTTTTATGTTTAGTTGTTATTTTAAAAGGGAGACAAATTGGTAATTTTATGATAAAAAAGACAAAAACCATTTAAAAAGCCAAGATTTTGTATGTTTTGAAATACAATTTTTACCTTAAAAAAAATAAAAAGACTTTTAGCATAGCCAAACACTTTTTTAACTTATTAGCCTTTTGAACCAACCAATAAGTAATTTCCAAACTCAATTCAATGTATCACCGTTAACACAAATAGCAAGATAATATATAAGTTTTAAAGTTCACTGCAGATTATATAACTATTTGTATAAAATTTGATAGATTTTCGTACCTTTAATCTTTAATTTAACGTCAAAAAAGTAAATTTGATAGATTTTAGTACCTTTAATCTTTAATTTAATGTTAAAAAAAGTTTAACCTTATGAAAGTATATTAAATTTTACACGGTGCGTTTATGCGCATGAAACTAAAGTTCTTATTTTTAATGAGTTAATTGCCATTTTAGTCCCTGTGGTTTGGGCCATTTTGCCAGTTTAGTCCAAAGGTTTCATTTTTAACATCTGGATCCAAAAAGGTTTTATCGTTGCCATTTTGGTCCAACTGACTTAACCCCATCCATACTCCTCAGTTAGTCAAGGGGCATTTTTGTCATTTCCCCTATTATTTTATAATTAAGGCTTTTATTAAAATGCCATTTTAGGGTTTTGTTATTTATTATCCCTGTTCTATCATCATCATCATATCACCTCCAACCCCACCATCAACACATCTCAGCCGGCCACCACCTCCAACCCCACCATCAACACATCTCAGCCGGCCACCACCTTAACCCCACCAGAACCCCGCAGCTGAAACTCCAGCGATATAAACCCTACAACTCTACAACGAAACACCCAACTTTACAGCAAAACTCAAGCGACAAGAACCCCAAAACCGAATCGAAACCCCTAAATCTGATAGCGTTGAACTCTGTTTCGAAACCCCCAATTGAATAATCAGCAAAACACAAGTGAATAATTGATAATCAATTATTAGGTATGTTTCAATTTACTCTTTGATAATCAATTTTAATGCACCTAGCATAACCCTTAAACAAAGAGAAACACAATTCGTTTTTCGAAACACTGAAAACTGATTATCGCAACTACAAGTAGCAATAAAAACCTTAAATACTCCAAAAGCAAAATCTATTATCCAAACAATAAAAACCTTACCCGTTTGTGAGAATAGTTGTGGACAAGCGGTTCTTGCAACATCAATCCAACCAAAATAACCAATCCAGCAGGGATACTTAATACCCCAAATACACCCTGAAACGTACCCCAAATACGCCCGCTGTTGGGGGTTTCGAAACCCCCAATTTAAGTTTATAGAGTCGCCGGCGAATATGGTGGTGGTTGTTCCAGAGGGGGGCGGGGGCTATGATGGAGTGTAGGGTGGATTCGGTGGTGTTGCAGCGGTGGTGTCGTGGGACGACGGGGGTGATACGACGGTGGTTTGAAAGATGGATGGCAGCAGGCAGGTGTTCAGAGGTGGTACCAGCTTTCCAGCTCCGAGTCCGACTATTGACTAGTGGTGGTAAGGCTGTGGTGGACCGGTGGTGATGGTGTTAGTGGTGGTGGTGAGGCTATAGTGAAGATGGAGGGTGAATAGCGAATGTGATGCAGCTGTGTGTTATAACTTACATATATATAATTTATGTATTTCTTTATTCATTATTTATCAATAGGAAGGGTAATATTAAAGGGTTAATTAAAATAGTTTGGGAAATGACTAAAATGCCCTTGACTTAACAGAGGTGAATGGATGGGGTTAAGTCAGTTGGACCAAAATGGCAACGATGAAACCTTTTTGGATCCAGATGTTAAAAATGAAACCTTTGGACTAAACTGGCAAAATGGCCCAAACCACAGGGACTAAAATGGCAATTAACTCATTTTTAATTTTATTGTATTAACCTAAAATATTTACGAACTTGTATAAGGGATGCTTATGTAATTTTATGTTAAAATATCAAAAAGTAATGAGTTTGACTTCCCGAAGTCAAATTAGTGATGTTAGTTATTTTTAAAATGCAAAGAGGTAGGTTTAAAAAACAGAATATTGAGAGTAAAAGTTGGCGTGAGAAATGGAAAATACACATGCCCTTTTCGCGAGCACCCACATGTGACAACCGTGTAGTCATTTCATTAATCTTATAACACTTTTTATTATTAATCACGACAATTATCTTAAGTTGTTAATTAACATCAAACAATGTCATGAATATATTAATACTAGGTTAGAACCCGTGTATTATACGGGTTGTATACATATAATTTTATATATTAAATAATAAAATAGTTACATCTTTTAAAAACTTGGTGCATTGCATGAGTTGAATAAACAATTACACGTATAATTTAATCAATTTAACACATTTAATCATCAAGATGTGTTTTCTAAAAATGAAGTTTGATGCACTATTTATTTATTATAACATTTTACTTTGTTTTTTTATTTATTATATTAGGTTAGAAGCTTGTGCATTACACGATCTTGAATAATAAATAGACAATAAAAGAAACATTTTAGTAAAAAAATATTAAATATAGAAGAGATAAGTTAGATATTATGATTTGATATTATTATTTCATTGGAGTGAAAAACATGATGATCATGATTTAATGTTATTATTTAATGTAAGGATGACAGAAAAAATAAGGATGAAAACGGAATAATCATGATTTATTATTATTATTATTATTAAATAAAGAACGTTTTGTGACATTCATTGGAATCCTTTACTAGAAGTAGGATTTTAAATATACCACATGTATAAAAAAATGTATGTTCTACATGTATTGTACTTCGATCACACGTAAATAGACAACTTGGTAGGCCTATCATGTTTGATAAGGTGGCTGGGATACAAGTCTAATGCAAAGTGGCCTTTGCTTGGGGTTTGGTGGTTGTTAATGGTGACCTTACCAATAGCTTGGCTATGCATAGGATTATAGTGGGTACGATTGACTGATTGTTAATGGTGACCTTCCTGATCACGTAGATGTCCAATTCCATTCTTGTAACAATTCTATGGGTGTTTCATGTTCATTGGATATTAAGTATAAGTGGAAACCTCTTGTTGTTCCAATGGGTGGTTTTTAGGCATCCTACATAGTCTTGTGGGGTAATACTCTGTTCATACAACTTATGAGTAGGAGGTTCATTCAGATGACACTGGTACAACATGATTTATGGTACATGGTTAAGTGATTGTTTTATAACCCTTGGGATATGTCCAGGGAGTGAGGTGAGCTTTTTTCGTATCCTCTAATGGTTATTTATAGCATTTTTAAAAGCTACCCTTTATAAAAATTGTTATTGGCCATATTTTTAAAATAAATGTAACCATTAAATCACCTATCTCCCTCACTAATGTGTTTTTTTCTTCTTCTTAATCAGTCAAATCTAATTCAGTATATTTTTGTTTTCATAATTAATTCAATTAATTAACTGTTATGATATACGTTTACCTAATCAAATATAATTTAGCGCTTCCTTCCACGATATGTGTTAAATAAAATAAATACGATCCCTTTTTTTAAATTATTTGAAGAAATCATAAACTAATTAATTAAAAATATGCTTACTCACACCCACAAACATAATTTGAGATTCCCATTACTTGTGTCGACTATTGTGGTTCTCTTGTAAGTTGAGTTTTATGATACCCGACCAACAATCAGGTAATAATGACAATGTCTTTTTTTAACAAATGATCAGGAGAGGAGTCTTTCCAAAACCGGGCACAACCCGTCACCATTCCACCAATCCGGGTATGACTCAGACGCCGTCACAGAGAGTTCCCAATAATTCTTGCCTCTTGCGACACTTGGACCTAGTACCTTTCCCCAATGGCGTAGCTTTCAAGGGGCCGGGAGGGGCGCCCGACCCCCCGAACTTTTCGCTCAGTATTGTTAAGTATGTACGTTTCGTATAGAATTTTTTAGGTATATACGTTTTCGACCCCCGGTTTTATAAAAATAAAATTTACTTATATATAATTTTTAGGTCCGGTGACTTTCGACCCCCTGATGGAAATTTTCAAGCTTCGCCACTGCCTTTCCCTGACCTCCAATTAATTTCATTGCTGTGCCCAACTCCACTAGACCATCATTGGGATTAATGACAATGTCTTAACACATACAAGCATACATTACATATACACATATAATTTGTGCAGGGGTTGTATGTAGAAGTGGCTTTTTTGAGAACTAAAAGGAATAAATTAGGTTAGAAACCTATCTATTACATGAGCTTAATTCTGATTTCAAAAGTCGTTAGGCGTTCTCTAGTTAGATTTGAGAGTACTTGGGACATACTCGGCCTAGGCGGAGAGTACTTGGGGAGTATACTGCCTATACAAAGAGTACTCGGGACTCGGCAACCTACCTTGTAGCGAATCAAAACATGGTATCGTATTATTCAATAAATGCTGATTACAAAATAGATTATATAGATGACTAAGTTACATTCTAGTACCCTCTATTATAAACTAATTATATCTACACCACTAATCTAATATCCCCCCGCAAGTTGAGGGCGGGGAACGACCTGCAACTTGGACCGTAGTGATAGAAACCTCTGAGAGGATGTAAAGACATTAGCAATTTGATCATTAGTTGCAATGAACTTAACATTTAACATCCCTTGAGCCACTTGTTCACGAACAAAATGAAAATCAACTTCAACATGCTTAGTACGTGCGTGGAATACCGGATTGGCAGAAAGATAGGTTGCACCAAGATTGTCACACCAAAGTGTAGGCGACCGATTCACTATTCCAAGCTCTTGAAGAAGAGATTTCAACCATATTAGTTCTGCAACAGTATCAGCAATTGCTTTGTATTCTGACTCAGTGGAAGATCGAGATACAGTGCGTTGTTTCCGTACAGTCCATGAAATAAGATTCGATCCCAAGTATTCAGCAAATCCCCCCGTGGATCGACGATCGACATGGCAACCAGCTCAATCTGAATCCGAGTAGGATTGTACATCTTGACGCCAATAGGAGTCAGAAAAAGCATGTAGTCTGGAGCTAGAGTCGCGCCGGAAAAGTAAGCCAAGTTGAGCCGTGCCATGAAGATATCACAAGATACGTTTAACCGCAGCCCAATGATTTTTAGTCGGTGCATGCATGAGTTGACACACTTTATTTACCGCAAAGGCAATGTCCGGGCAAGATAAAGTAGCATATTGAAGTGCACCAACAACCTTACGATACAGTGATGGATCATTAAAAAGAGCACTATCGTCAGGGAGTAAAACGTGAGAGGTAGCCATAGGAGTGGCAACAGGTTTGCATTGAGAAAGACCAGCTCGATGTATGACATCCAAAATATATTTTCGTTGTGAAAGAATCAAGTTGCCATTATGATGTACCACTTCAATACCCAAGAAATAATGCAGCCTACCAAGATCTTTAACTGCAAATGATGAGCTAAGCCGATTGATGATATTAGTAACAGCTTGTGGTTGATTACCAGTGATGATGATATCATCAACATACACAAGAATATACACAAGAGTGCCACGCCTGTTGAGAATAAATAACGATGGATCAGTTTTAGACCCGGAAAAGCCAAGTTGTTGAAGTGCCATAGAAAACCGAGTAAACCACGCCCGGGGAGCTTGTTTGAGCCCATATAAAGACTTGTGAAGACGACACACATAATCAGGTTTTGTAGAATCAACAAAGCCAGGAGGCTGTTTCATGTAAACAATTTCTTGAAGATCACCATGTAAAAATGCATTCTGAACATCTAGTTGACGAAGTGACCAGTTGTTAGTGACAGCTAGAGACAATACAGTACGAATAGTAGCCGGTTTAACAACCGGACTAAATGTCTCATGATAATCAACTCTTGCCTGTTGATGAAAACCCTTTGCAACAAGTCGCTCTTTATACCTGCTTATTTTTCCACCTGGGTCTGTTTTCAACCTGTAGACCCACTTACAATCAACCATATTAGTATTTTTAACAGGAGGAACCAATGACCAAGTACCATTTTTATGAAGTGCCTCCAACTCTTCAGCCATGGCATGACGCCACTCCTTAGAGGCATTGGCAACGGTAAAGGAAGTAGGTTCAACAGGTAGGTTAGGTAAATTGGTAGCCATATAGGCAGTGGGATCATAGCGGTTTGTTGGTTTCGGATTAGGCCTAAGGTGTGTTGGACGAGGTCTTGGGGCAGGATTAGGAGGAGTTTCGGCTGAGGTGGTGGCTGGGTTGGTTTCGGTGTGGGTGGTTTGGGTAGTACTGGTTTGAGTGGTTTCGGTGTGGGTGGTATCGGCTTCCGAGGTGGTTGCGTTTGGTGTAGTGACGGCTGGGGCAGAAGTGTCGGGAGTAGATTCTGGTAGGTCAGGGTCAATAGGATAAGTGGAGACGTTAGGGTTGTCCGGTTGGGGAGGGTTAGAGTTTATGGGTGAGGCATGACAAGGGAAAACATGTTCATTGAAACGAACATGTCGGGCAATATAAACTCTTTCAGTTGTGAGATCAAGGCACCGATAACCATGGTGAACAGGACTGTAGCCAAGAAAGATACACGGAGTAGATCGGAATTCAATTTTGTGATTATTGTAAGGACGAAGGTAAGGAAAACATTGACATCCAAAAACCCGAAGGAAGGAGTAATCTGGTCGACGTTTGAAAATATGTTCAAAGGGTGATTTGTTGGAGGAGACCCGGGATGGAAGACGATTTATGAGATAAACAACTGTTTCGAATGCAAAATGCCAAAACCGTTGAGGAAGATGAGATTGAGCAAGAAGAGCAAAGCCGGTTTCAACAACATGACGATGACGACGCTTAACAGTGCTTTTTTGTTCACTGGTGTGAAGACAAGAGCGTCGATGAACTATACCAAGATTGTTACAAAACGAAGCAATGGTGCGAAATTCCCCTCCCCAATCAGACTGAATACTTTTTAATTTAGTGTTAAATTGCCTTTCTGCCATTTTAATAAAATATATTAAGTTATGATAAGCATCAGATTTACGAGCTAATGGGTAGAACCACATATATTTCGAATGATAATCAACACATAATAAAAAATATCGATAACCATCAAATGATAAAGTGGGAGTTGGACCCCAAACATCACAATAAACTAAATCCAAAATATTAGCACTATGAAAATCAGAGTTTGACAATGGTAATTTTGAAGACTTGCCCATTGATAAGAAGTACATAACGAAGACGACAACTTGTCTAAAACAGGTAAATGAAAATGCGAAACAATAGAACGAAAAACTTGAGCATGAGGATGTCCAAGTCGTTGATGCCAAATGGTGGACGATGCTTTGAAGGCAGTAAAGGCGACTTTAGGAAGAGACTTGAGCTGAGGAAGGCGAAGGGAGTACAATCCATGTTCACTTGGACCTGTTAGGAGGATGGTGCGTGTAGACTCGTCCTTTACAACAAAATAAGAGGCATGGAACTCAAAGAAAACATTATTATCAACGTAAAACTTTTGAACAGATAAAAATTTCTTTTAAGTTGTGGAACATGAAGGACATTAGAAAGTGTGAGGGTTTTATTTAGGGAATAAATTTTTGTCGAACCAATGTTTAAAATGGGTAAGGGTTGACCGTTACCAACAAAGAGATAATCATTACCATAGTAGGCCTCAGAGTTGTCAAGGCTCTCAAAATCTGTGGCAGCATGATCATTAGCTCCAGTGTCAAGAAGATTGTTAAAGCTCCCGTGTGAACCAGCATCAGAATGAGTAGCATAACTGGCTTGAGACTGGGTACGTGGTTGAGAAGACTGATTTGGGCACTGAGATGGTAGATGACCAATCCCGCAACGGTTACAGTGACCATACACGGTGTTTTGAGTAGATGCCCAAGAGAACCGACGTGAACTGCCATTTTCACGGTTGCGAGCATTGTTGTTGCGATAATTACCCCTATAGGAACCCCTTGAATTCCCCCGACCACCTCGGTTATTGTTTGAGGACCGAGGAGCATAGTAGGCCTGCGACGGTTGTGGTGGGGTAGAGGGAGCAAACGGGTTCAATTGGTTGCCAAGTTGTGTAGCCATGAGTTGTAGGTTACTGATTTGTGTTTGAATGGATTGTAAATTCAGTTGTGGTTGTTGGGATGGGGCCGTGGCCATAAGAGCCTGTGGATTGGTTGGTTGTGTTGGTAAAAGTTTAGTAATCATATAATCATGATCACTAATAAGACCATGAAGCTCACCAAAAGTGACCAGTGGAGTACGGGTTAAAAGGTTCGACTTGAGACCATAATATTCCTCACGAAGACCGATAACCGTAAGCATGACAAGATCCTTATCCTTCATTGGTTCACCAATGTTTGCTAGAGCGGTTGCATATTCCTGAGCACGTCTTAAATATTCTGCAGGTTTTTCATCACTTTTCATAGTTATTCGAAGAAGCTGAATTTTGAGGGTGAACTCATGAGATGAGGAAACCGGTGCATAGGCACGTTCAAGAGACAACCATATCTCACGAGATGTCTGCCCTTGGACATGCTGAAACGATTCCTCAGAGATGGTAGATGTGATCAGTAAGCGCACATGAGCATCATTCTTCACCCATGGACTATAACTTGGATTGTCGGTGCTAGTGGTCCCTGTGGTGACTTTAGAAGGTGGACAGGGTATCGTTCCATCTACATAACCGAAGAGGTTATGAGAAATTAGAAACGGTTCAAGCATTTGCTTCCAATAGCCATAATTCGTAGGTTTAAGAGAGAAGGCAAACTTCTGAGATTGATGGGTTGCTTTCTCTTGATTAGTAAATAAAGTGATGGCAGCCATGAGATTTGTTCGAGTTGCAGAATATTGTCGATCCGATATGTTGGAAGATTGTTGCTGCTATTGCTGGTCAGAAGATTGCAGGAGATTGTTGGAAGATTATTGCTGCTATATAGAAGATTGTTGCTGCTATTGCTGGTCAGAAGGTCGTAACAGTTAGATGCAGATTGGTGACATGTAGGGTTTAGTAGTTGTCGACGTTTATTTTTTTGAGAAGCAAAACACGCTCTGATACCAAATCAAAACATGGTATCATATTATTCAATAAATGTTGATTACAAAATAGATTATATAGATGACTAAGTTACATTCTAGTTCCCTCTATTATAAACTAAATATATCTACACCACTAATCTAATATAGCGAGTACTCGGGGAGTACTCGATCTTCGAAACCTTGTTTTACAATAATGAGTTTAATAAATAATTAGTAGTGGATATTTTGGAACTATAAAATAATATTTGAGATAATATATGATTTAGGAAAAAACTTTTTTAAATTAAGAAATATTATATAAATCAGTAAAATACGAGAATCGGGAAAAAATATGAGGGAACTTACAAAATTGTGACACGTAAAGCAACTAGCTACTTATTTATAAGGTATAGATATAATTTCTTTTTTTTTTCCTAGTGTCATTATACTATTAGATACACATAATCCCTTAAACAAATTTACTCTACTACCTAAGACTACGGGGTATGGTGGGCTTGGGTTGGGGCGTGGGTTGGGGCATATGTTGACACGTGGAATGGGAAAAAACCCACCACCAAAACCCACGCCCATGGGGTATGGTGAGACTTGGGTTGGGGGGCATGAATTTGGTTTGACCATTTAGAGCATGCCATGTCACTTACTAGCCCGCCCCACGCCCGGGCTGAATCCCACGCCAAAGGGGCCACGCCCAAACCCATGCCCACCCGGGGTGGTGGCTTGGGCGTTTTCAGCCAACCCCCGCCCCATACCCCGCAGTCTAATAAACGAATATAAAATTGTACACGTTTCACTATCATATTTCACCTCACCAATTGTTTTTCACACAAATCCCTCTCCCCAAATAAATGAATATTTTACAAAACAGGAAAGTACAATTTAATCTTATTTTAATATTATTGATATCTTTTTTACCCATTCGTGACATAATAAATTCCCAATTAGTTATGAAAATATTTTATTCGTCATATATATACCGTAAAATTAGATCATAATTTTATAACAACGAATTATTAATTAAATCCGCATAACAATTATTAACAAAAACAACAAATCTAATTTATAACACACCAATAAAATTATTTTCATTTACTTTAAATAAAATTATGTACAAAAGATACAAAATAATACAAAAAATATTATTTATACACATTAGGGTAAATTACACTTTTCGTCCTTTATGTTTGTACCGAATTGCAATGGATGTCTTTTAACTTTAATAATTATTGTTACAATCCTTTATTTGTAAAACCCGTTACACTCTACGTTCTTTAACACTAACCTAGTTAAAATCCTTTATTTGGTAAAAGGTCAAAAGAGAGGAAACCCATGAATTCAAAGTCTTTAACGCATGTTAAGGGCTTGGCGAGACAACCAATAACACCCCCATTTGGCGGTGGTGGGGCGTGTGGAGGGCGCTGTATGGGCACGTTACTTCACATCGAACAGTCTAAAGGGG